>CM055652.1:14619410-14681485 GCA_029378325.1 Elaeagnus macrophylla
TATATATATAATATATAGTGGACAAAAGATGGATATAATGAGTAAAAGGGTATATTTAGAAGTTTAGTAATAGGGGTTAATCCAGAATAAGATTAATAAAAGGGGTCTAATTTAACCTATTTTCCAAAAAAAAAAAAAAACTTTGACCTTATGTTATTTAAAAAGAAGATCAGTATATTCTCCACATATTAATGATTTTCCATATCCCAATTTAATGGAGCTTTTATATATATATGATGCCTTGTCTAATTAATGGATGATAATTATGATCAACTTATCTATTATTTTATAAATACTAATTTTATTTTTAATTGTTTTGAGGATTCTACTTAAGAATTGATGAAAGTGAAGCAAGAATTAAATGAGAAAATATAATGAAACAATGCTAATAAAAATACTTAAGTATATATTTGTACTCGTACCAATTTTAGTATGCTACATGTTAAAATAATTTTAAAAATAATAAAATTATTCACTTTTCATAAAAATTCTTATCATCACATATTCTACCATAATTTATGCAAGCACAAATTTATATGTATTTGACGTTTATCAGCAATATTTATGATAGATATATTGAATAGACCTTAGAAGCAAATGATTGTGGAGATGCACTTTTGTTTAAACAAAGAAATGCCAAAATGATTGAATTTTAATGGTTACCAACCGATTTTGATGATGAAAATGTGAAAACCTGTATCGTCTTGTGATCTACTAGGTCACATGCGAAGTCCCATGTAGGTCATCCCTGGCTCTAATTATTTCAAATGAATACAAATTCCTCCAAATCCTTGTCCTTATTCCCATCTTGACCTTGAATTTAGTTTTAATCAATGGCTCATATTTCTTCTTTACTCTTTAGTCTTCTTTAAAAACTTATATTCATAATTCCAAATATAACTCAATCTCGATCACTTAAAATAAAAATATTTCCTTTTCAATACAACCCAGTTTCACTCCTCATCTTATTAATTACTTCAATAAGCCAATTATGAATAATTTGTTGGATATTATTTTTCTATAATTATTTATTTAATTGAATAATTGTTTTCCCTCTTAATTATTAATTAATTGAATGAGTTTTTTTTTTAAATAAAATTGTTGAATAAGTTGAAGACTAGAGTAATAGAGCTTTGTCTTTTTCAGCACATAGAGCCTTCAGCTAGCCAATTAATTAATATGCATGATAGAAAAAGAAATATTAAATAGTTATCTAATTAAGATTTGCCATCGTGGAAACAAATATAATAAAATTATTCGAAGAGTTATGAATTTTGTATTCATGTATAATCATATATAAGTCCATAGAATTTGTGTTAAGAATTGTTAATTAGATCATTAGTGTTTATAATTTCATGGAGGTCAAATAAAAGATCACAAGTCAAATAGAAGATTTTCAAGTTTTTTGTGATATGAGAATCTAAAACAATTTTGTTAATGTTTATGACAACGTGTTTGCGCAAATGATGGATATAGAAGCTTGTGGGAGGAGGCTTTTTTTGTTTGTCATTTTATAAACTAATGTCTTCTTCCATTATCTTATTTCAATTCCCTTGTTTTTTCAACTTCTCATGTTTCCATGTGACCCTTATTTCAATGGGAAGATACAATTGTAATCCCCACGTCCCTTTCAATAGCTAATGTATTTATGAGTCCAATTTTAACGATGGGCGTTACTGATACGTATCAAACATGTAGATAAAAGTGATTAAAAATGTGAGCTTTTATTGTATAAGATGTTGTTAATGTGTTTTTCAACTATTAAAAACACAAAAAGTGATTATATTATATATAGGACCCACGAGCTCTCTCTCAAACAAAACATTCAATAGTCTCCAACATAAGAAGAGTGCAGCCAATGCATTTTAGTAGAAAAAACGCGACATATAAGAGATTGCCCAAAGATTGAGAAACAAAATAGATCCTAAAAGCAATCTTAAAAATGTCCCTCTCGTTTATTCATTAATTAAGCTAAGCATCATGTTTCCTTAGCCTTCTAGCAAAATAAAAAATAAAAAAAAAATTCATGTTTCTCTAGCTTCTTACTTTTGCCCAAATTTTTTAATATCAACACTATTAACTTAAGGGCAAAAATGGTAAATCATTTCCTTACCAAAATGTTTATTATTGAATTTAATAAATAATTTACCAATATTATCTTGTAGTACGTTAATAATAAATATTATTATCCAGATGATGTGGACTCAGACCTCATTATTGTATATGTGTATCTATACGTGAGTGTTATTTCAAAGTAAAAAAATACAATAAATAATTCTAATTAAATAGACCATAACATAAACAGTCTATTCAGCTTTAAGAAAAAAGAAAGAATCCGGAAAATTTATAGTTATTGATTATACTTTAATGAGGAGGTAACTGCAACCATTAACTTTTAATTCTTCAGTGTGGCTAACGGTAATTATGTTATAATTGCACGTCATATAGAATAAATTCATATCTGAATAACAAGTAGGTCTTTTTTTTCTTAGATGTAAACCCAAATGCAGTATGTTCTTGAAAAGTGAAAACTTAAAGTCCTAAAAATTACCATTTATACATGTAGCACAAATGAAAAATATTAATCCGATTGACGAGGAAAGTAAGTGTAAAATTTATTCTCTTTCTTTATGTTTTCTAAAAAACTCGAAAGAATTGGAATAAAAGTATTAATTTACTGAACGTCATTTAAAAGTATTAATGAAAAATATAATATAAAATAACGGATATATAATTTTATAATTGCATTTTGTTAATTTGAGAAAGAAAATCAAAACTAAGAAGAGTAAGAAAACAATCAATGAGAATGACTCCCAAATTTATGGGATCTTTATTCTCTTTCCATGCCATCATGTTTTAGAAATTAAACATCAAAATGACAATAACTCTCTTTCTTTCATTTACTTTCCTGATTAGTAAATACAACCATTAACAAAATCTTCATCATCTCTCAAGTATGTCTTAAGAAGAAAATTATATGCCCCTTGTTAGTACTATTAATTGATTATGTCTTCACTTTTTTTTTTTTTTTTTTTCATTTTTATAAAAAAAAATAAAGAGTCAAGATTAAATCTATTATACTATGTGTGAATTCCCTCGTAATTATATGCAAGAGTCTCTCTTATTTGGGTTCCATGTTGGATTCAACTGTTTCCTTGTTAATTGTTTTCTTTGTAGTAAAAGAAGTGTTAATATAAATAAAAAAAATTACGTTGATAGTGGTTTATTATTACAGTTGATAAAAACTTGACAACATTTTTTTTTTAAAGAAATTCCTAGTCCCAATCACCACATGCAATATATTAAAGAAAAACTCTATTTTTTTTAAGTTTGTGATAAACTAGAAGTGATGTGACACAATAATATTGGTGTGTTCAATCAAGTCCGCGTACCTATATCTAATAAAAAATTATTATATTAGTCGTAATTATGTTATAATTGTCATATATAAATATGCTCCATATTAAAAGAAAGAAGTGTTAATATAGCATTTTAGATTTGTTTTGAGGAATATTATAAGACTATAGCAAACAGACTCGTAAATATATGAACTCTACTTGTTTGCATTGTCATTTGGGGCCTTTTTGGGCTGCCATGGCTGTAAACATTTTTTCTTTATCAATGCATTCTTCTTCTGATATTAGAACTCTAAATTATCAATTAAACTTAAAAAAAAAAAAAATACTATCTCACCTTCTACCAATAATGATTCTTAATCATTCTATTCTATTCTGATTTTTTAGGTCATTCTAATAGACTATAAATAGTACAAATAATAACATTCAATTATTGTGTCGATACTTCGTTAGCAAAAAAAAAAAAAACATTATTATGTAAATAATTTCTTAGGAACAAAACAATTATAAAGATATATACATGCTATTATAAAGTCAGAATTCCTTTTAATATGAATATTATAAAAGTTGAAGATTGTACTGCTCTTCAAATTAGTTTCTCAAATATACTCAATAATTGTTAATTTTCTTATATGGGCACTTATTGGAAATCTATAATATGTGCCCATCAAAAAGTATATCGAACTTTTGATATCTGTGGAATGTGTAGTCCCTTGTTTGGAAAATCTAAGCATCCTTCCCTACTTATAATAAATAAATAAACGATAAATATACATTATAGATGTGAAAATTGAGGAATTATACTTTGTTAAATGATAGATGTAATTTAAAGAATCGACAACTTTTGACCTATCCAGGTCAAGTGAGACTTGAGATTTGTACGTGAATTTTTGACCAAAAGTAACACAAATTTACTGACTAAACTGTGATGCATGAGTCGATGTAAATAGGAGGGAAACTATGTGGATTACATGAACTAATTAAGGGTGAATTTGTGTGGGTTTTGTCCTTTGAGACGTTCTGAATTATTCTAATTTAAATTAATCTAATTTTAATTAAATTTAATTTGAGTTAATAAGGTGATTTCGAATTTAAATTAAACATAAATGTACTGGCCTAATTTGGCTCCAACTAACTTAAATTTTTAATCTCTACACATATTGTTGATACACAGATATTTATCGAAAAACATAGAATATCACATGAGAACACAACCCTCACATAATGCAAGAATAAAATATCTGAAAAAAGAATATAACAATACAAATTAATAAAATGTTTAAGTTTTACTACACAGGCTAATGCTTAATCGGATTTTAAAATAAAAACTTCATAATAATAACTAATTTAAAGATGGGTAGATTTTTTTTTTGGTTCAAAGATTTAGTTAAATTTGAATGCTAAAAACATTAACATTAAAATAATATAACAAAATAATGTGTAAAATTAATAAATTATAATTATTTATTCCTTATCAATTCATAGAAAAAGTAAAAGAAAGAAAAGAAAGAACTAATATATCATAAAGAAAAATACTAAAATAGATAGAAAGTTTTTTTAATTTTAACATAACATTTTATTTTATTTTATTTTATTTTTGTTTTTTAATTTATTTGATTTTATTTCATTTTAGGCTTGTAAATTAGCCCAAATCCAGCTCAACCTAACTTAATTTTTTTTTTCATATTATTTGAATTGACTCGAATTTAATTTTATTCTTGTTCAATTAAACTAATCGAATTATAACACAAATTCTTACCCATATTGGAAGTATACCAAATGTTTTGTTAAAAAGAGATTTCGTTGCCCTGATGTTGTATGTTCAAATCAAACAATTTAAGTCCCGTGAATGTTGTGACTTAATTATTCTAACTTGATTTATTTTTAACCACTTTAAATATATATTTTTTATGTTATAAAATGTCTTTTTTTAATGAAAAAATATGTTTCTTTATGAAAAAAATATTTGTTTTATATTTAAAAAAAAAAAAAAACACATATGCACTTAATAGAATACGGTTAAAAATAATTTTTTTTTTTGAATAAAAAGATATTATTTTATGTAATTAAATCTATAAATATTTGAGCGATCGTTGAAATGCTAAATGGAATAGTTAAACTTTTTCCCAAATGAGCTAGTGAAGGTTTGTTTTATTTTCCATGAAGCTAGTCAATGGAGACAAGTTACTGAAAAGGATGGGCAATTTATACACATGTAAGAGCAGAACAAATATTATATTTAAACTAATGATCGTTGATTTACCAGAAAACACAGTTGGCATGGTCAATCCCTATAAATAAGGCTTATATAGATTACCTAGGTGAGTTAGTGGCCAAATTAGATGCTTCTTTATTCCCCGATTTAGTTACATTAACATTTGACTTTTTGAGTTTTTAATTAAGTTTTCTTTTTCTTTTTCTTTTTTATAACAAACAAAAAATTTATTACTTATAAATTAGAAATACAAACTTAAACTACACTTATTTTAAAAAATATAACACAATTTTAAAATTATAGACAAAATTAACAAATAATAAAAAATTTAAATTAATGAGTAAATATAAAAGAACACTCTATAATAATTTTATATTACAATTTACTTTAATGCATGATTCGATGATATAAAAATTTTAAGTTGATCATATGCAATTGTTAAAGAAGCTAGAATTCAGTGCACCTAAACACCTTTCTTAACTGAAGTGTAGTTAACTTAAAAACTTTTGTCTAATTTTTGTTGTTGTCTTAACAAAGATAGCAAAATAAAAATAACTTGTGTTACGTAATATTCAACATTATATGTCATTGTCGATAGTTTATTGTCAAAGATTATGAAGAAATTTACATCTTATCAAACAAGTTTGACACATAACAATTATTATGCACTCTAGGATATATTTATAGGTTAACTCCATAGGTGCTAGGGTTATTTTGCTCACAACTTTCATGTCAAGAGTAAATATAAAGTATTCAATTCTCATATATCATTTTTATATCACATTAATATTCGATAAATATGTGAATAAAATTTTCTAAAAAGTGGAAAGAATTTGGCAATTTTTTGTATTTATTTTTAATTATTAATGACACATTAAATAACACATTAAAAATAATATGAAAAATTTGAAGTTAAATGTTAAATCCAACCATAGCGTGTGATCCTATCCAATGAGTCACAAGTTCGACTTGTAACATTTTATCTAAAAAAAGGGTCATAACAATTAGAAGAATGTAATTCAAACATGCAATATCTGAAAAGATGTATCGGCTGTTTATTCAAAGGATTCATTGAAATCAAAGGTAGCTACAATGAAAGCACTGCTCTAACACGTGCCTATTATTAACTCTATCACAGAATAATAAATAAATAAATAAATAAATAAAATAAATAAACAAATATATATCGTTTGTAAAATGCAAACTACTTTTCAAAATAACTAACTAGCTAGTTCTACTTCAACCGAAAACCATTATCATAGAAGGTTTTGATTCTTTTGAACATCGTCTAGCAAATTATAGTTTTGTAGAAGAGTAAAACTGTTGTTGGAATTCAATAAAAATATGATTAATGTAATAAACAGCAAAAATAATTTTTATTATAATTTGATGCATAAAATAATTTACATGACATAATTTAATTGACCATTGTTAATAAACAATCTTATAATCACTTTATCGTAATATATCTCCAACTAATCATTAACTAACATTTCATACTATTACCAAAATGACTTTACTTAATAGAAAATTGTTGTTAACTTTTTAAAAACCAGACAGGTATAATATGTACTCAGTTTTTTAAAAACTATCAAAGTATATTATAAAAATGCCAAGAAAAGTAAGTCTCTTTTTTGGCCGCCTAGATAGGTATGCATTGGAGGTTAAAAACTAGAGATATCAAATGGGTAGGTCATGTCGGGTTCAAATCGATCCGTTTATGACCCAATCTGTATAAGTTTGACTCAAACTCAACTCATTTATTAAACAGTTCAAAAAGTATAATTTTTACCGAATCTATTTAATAAATATGTTGACATATTTAACTTATTTAAATATATCAAGTAACATATACTATACTTTATAATATAAGAAAAATATTGCATAGTGTATCAAGTGTTAATATATACTTATGTAACCTGTTAATATAATAAATTCTATATAGACACCACAAAAGTAAATTTAAACATTATTTCAATAAAATTCTTAAAAAATTAGCTAATATTAAATAAAAATAATATCAATAATCTTAAATATTGTAATAACATTAACCGAAAAAAAAAGTCTAACAAAAATATATAAATATTATAACTTTTTAAAAGTAAAAACTTATTTAAGTTTAAAATAAATAATAAATAATCAAAACACAAAAAAATAAACTAAAAAATATATTATTATAAATTAATAAATAACAAAAAGTAAATATAAAAGATAGAATAAATTTGAAGAATACTTCAAAGTTCTAATTTACAAACTAACTAGATTATAAATAATTACCTATATGTCTTAATAATTTTAATTATTTACTTATATGAGTTACAAGATACTTGAATTTACTCATTATGACTTAATTTTTTTAAATAAGTTAAACGAGTTGTCTTATTTTTTTTATCCCACTTATATAAATTTAACTTGAACTTATATCGTATTCACTATTATGAACTTATATCGTATTCACTAGCGTATACTCACTATTTTGCAAGTGAGTTATATCGTATTCGTGGATCGTGATAAAAACTTTCGACATTCATTAAAAGTACCAAGAAATATCATTTTTTAGTAGTATCACATGATACATACAACATCTCGCACATAACCGATTCAATAATTTAGTTGGTAAACACAAAGCCAATCATTTGGGAAATCAATCACAAAACATTAAAATTAAAAATCACATCACATGCTAGTCTCATGGCCAAGACCCCATTCCCTTATTTAAACCCCTTAATCCCCTCATTCCTCCTTCCACACATAAATCAATTCAAACAAATCACATTTTATTCTCTGTTCCAGTTCTCTTTTCTCTCAATACCCAAAACTTAACTCTACTCAAAAACACAAAACAAGCTTCAATATGATGCATAACACTTGTTTTAGTAGACCACCAAAGGTTCAAATCCAACCACTAAGCCAAGAGGACTTAATGTTTTCACGTAAATGCATTTGGGTTAATGGTCCCGTTATAGTCGGTGCTGGTCCTTCCGGATTAGCTGTAGCTGCTGGTCTTAAAGAACAAGGTGTTCCTTGCATTGTTCTTGAAAGAGCTGATTGTATTGCTTCTCTTTGGCAAAAACGAACCTACAATCGTCTCAAGCTTCACCTTCCTAAGCAATTCTGTCAACTACCCAATTTCCCATTTCCAGAGGACTTTCCGGAATACCCAACAAAGTATCAATTTATTAGCTATCTTGAATCTTATGCGAAACACTTTGACATATACCCACAATTCAATGAGACTGTTCAATCTGCTAAGTTCGATGATACGTTTGGTTTATGGAGAGTCAATACCATATCAATGACCAAATCAGGCCTTGTTGAAGTTGAGTATATATGTCGGTGGCTTGTTGTGGCCACTGGAGAGAATGCTGAGAAAGTTGTGCCTGATATTGATGGATTGGAAGAATTTGGAGGGCATGTCATGCATGCTTGTGACTACAGATCTGGTGAGAACTTTAAGGGTAATAGAGTGCTTGTTGTTGGCTGTGGAAATTCTGGCATGGAAGTCTCTCTTGATCTTTGTAACCACAAAGCTAGCCCTTCAATGGTGGTTCGAAGCTCGGTAAGTGCATGACAAATTGATTCATAGACACATATGTGCTATGAGAATATGCAGAGTCCATAAATAGTATCAGATTGCTTAAAAATGATCTGTTTTATCCTCATTACCTTCTTTGAGGTTAACATTTTGAAATTGGGTAGCTATTGAGTTGGTTTAGTGAGCTAAAATCAGTGTGCCTGAAGGGAAAAAAAAAAACTGGGTTTTGCAAAAGAAAAGTCAAGTTACAACAGAATATAATCTCTTTTGTTTAAAAAGAAAAGTGACAATAGAATATAAAGTTAAAGTAGATTGTGATGATCTTTGCATAAAATTATATTAAAAACACATAAGTTTTACATCGATTAAAAATAATATTATGACAAAATTTATGAGAATCATGGTCTCTCCATCCATGGTGCTTGAACACATGACATTGAAGTATCCAATATTAACAACTGTCACTTTGCTTAAAAAATTCATTAAATATTTCATTTTAAAATAAGATACAAGGGATTTAATAGAATAAAAGAATTATGGGTCTCTCCTTTCAATGTTGACCCTTTTGAGATTGGGCAGCCAATACTTGATTAAATTATTGGAAGTTCAACTCTAACTTCTTTTTTTCCTCTTTTGTTTTGATCAACAGGTTCATGTGTTGCCAAGGGAAATTTTTGGAAAGTCAACATTTGAAATGGCAAATATGCTAATGATTTGGTTGCCACTTTGGCTTGTTGATAAGATACTGTTAATTTTTGCCTGGCTGCTTCTTGGTAATCTTGGGAACTATGGTTTGAAGAGGCCATGTTTAGGTCCAATACAGCAAAAGAACACTGCAGGCAAAACACCAGTATTGGATATTGGTGCATTACAGAGAATAAGATCTGGAGAGATCAAAGTAGTCCCTGGAATCAAGAAGTTCTCTAAGGGAAGAGTTGAACTTGTTAATGGAGAGATTCTTGAGTTTGATTCTGTTGTTCTGGCGACTGGGTATAGAAGCAATGTTCCTTCATGGCTTAAGGTTAGTTTTGTTTATTAATCTTATCTTTCATGGCATGTTTCTACTTTTTAAGTCCATATCTATATATGATAGTTAAGTTCTCTTTAAGGCTTATGTTTTTAATCACTTAGATTTTCCTAATTTGAAACTCATATTTAGTTGGTCCCATTTCCCTAAAAGAAGACAAAAGTTGAAAAAAATAGTCAGATTGTTAGCTTCGTTTGGTGGTTCTGTCATTTTGTATTTTAGGAAAAACTCAAATAAAATATTAAAATTATACCAATATTTTTAAATTATTCTTGTTTTATAATATATGTTAATGATTTTTTTTCCATCAGTCTTCATATCCACACACTTGTAATTAGTTTACCAAAGATAGGCACACCTGGCTGGAAATTTCTAAGTCAACTATGTTTCATTGTCTCATAGGCAAATTCTAGATTTGGATTGTTTTCATTATTTATTTATATAGAAGTGAAACAATGGCCTAAAAATGTGTTTTTAATGTTTGGGTTGTATAGGAAAATAATTTCTTCTCGGGAGATGGAGTCCCAAAGAATCCATTCCCAAATGGGTGGAAAGGAAGTGAAGGACTTTATGCAGTTGGGTTCACAAAGAGAGGCTTATCTGGTGCTTCATTAGATGCAATAAGTGTAGCACATGATATTGCTAACAGTTGGAAACATGAAACTAAGCAGAGAAAGAAAACTGTTGCAGCTCGTCACCGTAGATGCATTTCACATTTCTAAAATATTATCCAAATACATTTCGGGCTTTAAATAGCACGTATATGTTGTACATTATTGAATTATTTTTAGAATAGTATGTTAATCGTACATAGTGTATATATAATATTATATATACACTTTGTACATATTGTATATTTATTTATGTATAATCGTACATAAATTAAATATGTACAAACTAACCAACTATTTTGATATATTAATTTAATTATGTATAATATACACGTGCTATTTTAAAGCTTTAAATCACCAACTTTAATGTTATTGTTAGAACATTACATTTACACATAAGATAGCCCTCTCCTTTATCGAGCCAAAATATGCAAATAATTGGGCAAAACCTTACTTTTGTACCAAGGAAGATGAGGCTAGTTGTTTATTAGCAAAAACAGAAACAATATTAATAATAAAAAGGAATAGATTAGGCATATTGTTTAATTTCTAAGGAATTTTGTATTTTTATTCACATTTTTATATTGTATTCAAATGAATGGAAGACAAAAAGATTCTATAAGACCAAAAATAATGGAAAAGATTCTCTCTTTGTCTCTAAAGATATACATCCAAGTTAAAATAAGCAACCAGTTTTTTATTTTATAAAATAACAAAAATAATACTATTAAAATTATATTTTTATTATTAAATAGAACTTAGTCTATTATTTTACATTAAACACTATTTAATTAAATTGAATTACTGTTATTTAAAGCCATGTTGAATTATAGGTGTGTTATTTTACGTAAATTTTTTTAATGACTACAATTCTCATTTTTTTGCGTGAATCTCTGAAATACAAATGCATTTATCCCTTCATCTCTCTATCTTTTTTCATTTACTTTTTTCTATTTCCTTTTCGTTATCATATTATCTTTGGATAAATCTCATATGCAATGCGTTCTTCAACAAGGATACGAATTTGATTTTATTTCTTTTGACTTTTGGATCAATGGCTTTTTAATCTTATGAAACAATACCCCCTTAAATCTAAAGTTTTGAGTATGGTTACAATGGACTCCAAAGCAGCTCTTATATTGTGGCTATTCAAACTTCGAAAAATTCAATTGCAAGAGTTTAAAATCTCTCTGAAGTTCATTTCTTGATAACCAAACAGGTCATGAAAAAATATGAGCGATGACATTTGAATTTTTTTTTTTAAATTACTTATCAATACCTTTTTATGTAAATAAATCCTCTATTTAAATTTCTGCTCAAGTAAAAAACTTGTTCACCAAGTAGCGAATTCGAATTCCTTTTAAAAGCCTTCTAATGGTTAAGATTTTTTTAGATTTAATTTGAATGCTTAAATATTAGATAAGTTGTTGATGAGTCCCACATCGACCAGGGAACTCAGTAAAGAGCTATATATAAGTCTGGATAACCCTTAACTCAATGAGGTTGACAGTGTTGGGCACAATCGAAAACAGGGACTCGTTCTGATATTACTGTGGATAGGTCAGGAGGTTCACACTTTCCATCCTAAACAATTTTCCCACCCAAATTTATTAAGAAAAATAACAAAATTAACACTCTTTAAAATTTGTAATAATAAAAATAACATTTTTTGTATTTAAATTTATATTTTTACAATTAAAAAAATGATTAATATATCATTTTTTTTTGAACATCCGTTCAATTGGAATTAAAAGAAAACAATTTAGACCTGTTTAATATTGAATATTCAATATTATTATGATGTTAGTTTTATTATTATAAATTTTGAGAGTATTATTTTTGATAATTTCCTAATTTATTTTCATTTTATATAATTTTTTTTATATTTACTTAAAAAAATGCAACATTATAATTAAAAATATATTTTATTTTAATTTTTTAACAAGAATAAAATAAACAATTTAATTATATATATTATATTTAATATTAATTAAATATAATTTTAAATTTATTTTATTTTTAAATATAATTTTAAATTTATTTTGTTTTTAAATATAAATTTTGTTAATTTTTAACTAAAATGTATAATTATATATTTATTAATAAAAAATATTCAATTTTTATAAATTCTTTCAAAAATTTAGGGGAGAATATTTGTCTGCACCCGTAAATAATTAGCGTAAGGACAGGACATCAAATCCGAATTCGACTTCTCTATTTGACAACACTTGATCTTAGCCAAAAGGCCGAGAAAGGTATATGAGGGGTGTGCCAGGCTCTTGCAACAGTGCAGGGCAAGGGCGACACTCGAGGCCTCCAATAGCAAGCTACTGAGATGAGACCTCTCCCTTAAAAAAATTAATTTAATATCGTCTATTTGACAACACTAATCTACTTAAGATAGGGCCAATTAATTAAGTTTCATAGGTCTACCATATCACAAATTGTAGATGTTACTATTTTTTTTTTTCAAATTAAATAAAAAATTGTGTTCATAGAAATTCAGCATGTACATACACATATACCACAACGCGGGGGCAGTTGCTGGATGGGTTGCAACTTTTTTTTTTTTTTTTTAATAAAAGTTAATTATATATATATATATTTAATATTAAATAAATATTTTATTTATCATAATATATTATATTTAATTTTCATATATATATATTTTAATATATATTAATAAAATTTAATAAATACGTGGATAGAAATTATATAAATTATAAATAAATTGATTAAGTATATATTTTTTTCATGTATTTGGTAACTAATAGTAACAAAAATAAAATTATAGTTATATACTAATGTAAATTTTTTTCTTAAATATAATAACCAAAAAGAGTTTAAATATTTAACTTTAGACTAAACATTTTAAAAATAAAATTAAAAAAATAAGTATATAATAAACTTCATATTAAAACTTTTAAGTTTATGTTTATCATATTTTATTTCAATCCAAATTTTAACTTTATATAATATTATATTATTTGATATTTTATTTTACTTAGAATTTATTTATAAAAATTATATAATTTTTTTATTATTAGTTATTCCTATATTATTTATATACATATATTTTTAAATATAATCTTAATCTTAAAATTTTATCTTATATTTTATTTTTTATATTTATATATTTATTTTAAATTTAGTTTTAATAATTATAAATTTTAATGTATTTAATCTTGCTTAGTCCAAGCCTTTCTAATGGAGAACCAAGTAAACAGGAGCTTAAAGGATTGATTACTGCGAATCAAACCCAGAAGGCTTCATTGATAAAGCTTTAAAATTGAATTACAAAGGTAGAATGATAAAGCTGATCGAATTTGGAGTGGGAAATAAGCAGCTACTATATGTATCAGTATCTAAGGAGCAAAACGGAGACGTTTTTGCATAACAAACTTACCAGGTCAGACTTACGAACGACAAAATAAAATGTAGAAAATAAGCAATTTTAAACTTGTAATAATAAAAATAATATATTTATATTCAAATTATATATTTTTAAAATTTAAAAAATAAATTTTACTTATTTTTTTTTTAAATTTCATTCAATTAAACGTTATTTAAATTAAACTATAATAATCTAAATTTATTTAATATTAAACATAGTTCAATTCAACAATTAAAATAGTTATAAGTTTAAAGGGCAATTATAACAAACTTACTAAAAGATAACAAATAACATGACAATTGAAAAAGATACATTACCATTATTTGAATTTAATATACATGTAAAATGTTAACATCATATAAATTTATATTTATATTTATATTAATTATGGTATGTTATGTTAATTTTTTTTTAAAATAATAATCTTTTATTTTAATACAAATTTATATGTTTTTTTAACATTTATGCTGCTTCGTCACTTTTCAAGGGCCTATCATGTGTTATAATTATAACCTCAAGTAAAAAGATCACATACAAGTGATAAAAGTTTTTAAAATGAAATATCATAGTGTTTTTTTTTAATAGTTCTAGCGAGTACCAAATTAGTTCATCTAAATCTTTTCCAAACGATTGAAAAATTGATTAATTAAACTAAATATAAATTAATCTAATTAATTAAAAATGTTTTGAAAAGTATGGTAACCAGTATGTAGAATCTCATTTTCCCCAACTCTCTTACCAGTATGCGGTACGCCTAATTCATTTTTAAAACATGACAAATCTTTATTAAACACAATTATGTTTGCTGAATTATAATCATCCATAATAAGCGTTTATATTATTAGGAAATTTAGGAATTGAAGCTAACACACAATCAAAATAAAGTTGAGATAATGAAGATAAAACGAACACAAGTATTACGTGGTTCACCCAAAATAATTACGGGCTACTCCACGAGCAAAGGCCAGAAAGAATTCACTATACTGAAAGATTTACAACCTCTCTCTAAATACAAGGAGAGAACAAGATACATCTCTCTCTTATACTAGGAGAATACAATTAATCTCTCTCTCACAATGAGGAAATAACTTTTCTAAGTGGAGAAGCTTGGAATGCTTAGGATGTTTGAGATTTTGGAATGATGGAAATGAGCAAATGAGCTCTCTATTTATAGAGAGAAAAATGTTACTATTTAGAGAGATGACACATGCGCTTAGCTCATTATGTGGTAATGGTACTAGTTTCCAAGTCGTGTTCTTATGTAAAGCTTCAATTTCTTCCTGCATTGCTGTCATCCACAGAGATGCATCTGAACTACTTGTAGCTTCATGGAAAGTTATGGCTTTCCATCCTCCTTTAAAAGACAGTATGCAACATTACTTTCAGTAATATACTCCGAGTGCTATCGACTCCATCTTTTCTTTGTAATTGATCTTCTGCAAAGATCACATCCCTGCTGATTATGAGCTTGCGGGTAGTGGGATCCCACAAGCGATACCCCTTGACACCATCAGCATATCCCAAGAAGATACACCTTCTGGATTTTGGATCCAACTTCAATCTTTCTTGGGCGTTGTACATTACGTACACAGGACATTCAAATGAATGTAAAGTAGAGTAATCTGCTGGCTTACCAGTCCACATCTCCATCGGTGTCTTTAACTCATTTGCCGTTGATGGTGACCAATTTATCACATAACATGTAGTTTTGGCTGCTTCTGCCCAAAATGAGTTGGATTGACCTGCAGACCTCAACATAGCTCTTATCTTTTTTGCAAGAATTCTGTTCATCCGCTCTGCCACTCCATTTTGTTGAGTCGTGTATGCGACTGTGAACTGTCTTTTGATACCTTCTTGTTTACAAATGCAAAAAACTTTCCATCTATGTACTATCCTCCATTATCTGTCCTCAAGCACTTGATCTTCTTCCCAGATTCAAGTTCCACGTGCGCTTTGAAGTCTTTAAACACTTGAAACACATCTGACTTCTTCTTGATTGGATATACCCAACATCTCCTAGAGTAGTCATTAATGAAAGACACTAAGTACTTTGCACCTCCTAGGGACATCTCTGGTGATTCTCATACATCAGAATGAATCAAGTCAAGAATGTATTTACTCATTGCATCAGATCTGTTAAACTTCAGTCTATGCTGCTTACTTGTAACACAATGCTCACAAAAAGGTAGATTTATCGATTTGAGCCCTGGAAGCAGGTTTCTGTCGGAGAGAATCTTCAAACCTCGTTCTGACATATGGCCTAATTTGAGATGCCACATCATCGTTGATTCTTCTCCCTTACTGATTGATGCGACACATGCATCAGCTTCCTGTAGTGTTTCTCCCTTAAGCATGAATAGATTCGCTGCAATCTTTTCTGCTTTCAAAACCACAAGCGCACCTCTGACAATTTTCATAATTCCATTTTCAACATGGGTCTTGCATCCAAGACTATCTATCTGCCCCAAAGACAATAGATTCTTCTTCAAGCCCTTCACGTGTCTTACCTCCTGAATAGTGCGAACTGTACCATCAAACATTTTCATTTTGATAGTACCAATACCAGCGATTTTCAAAGCATGATCATCACCCATGTGTACATAACCTCCTGAGATTGGTTCATATTTGTGGAACCACTCTCTTCGAGATGTCATGTGCCATGTTGCTCCTGAGTCTAATAACCAGACGTCAGAGAACTGCTTTCTGACTTCAACTACTGTTGTAGCTTCGCTGTATAGAACTTCACCATTATCAGGGGTATTTGCTACATTCCCTTGAGCATTTGGTGGCTCAGGGTCTCCATTCCTCCTTCTACTCCAACAATCCTTTTTGACATGCCCTTTCTTGCCACAATTGTAGCACTTGAAATTCTTCTTACTTCTTGATTTCGATCTACCATGATTTTGACTCCCACTAGAGCCACGTTTGGTGGATCTTCCTCTCATCACTGTCAAAGCTTCCGCTTGCTGCGAACTTGTCTATCTTCTTTGTTTTTACGCCAAGTTTCTTCTTCCAAAACAGCAGCTGTAATTTTGTCAAAGACTAGATAATCTGAAATGATGTTGTTCGTCAAGTTGATAATAAGTTGATCATACGAGTCAGGTAGACTTTGAAGTAGAAGCTCCGCACGTTCAACTGTCTCTATTTTGTAACCCATTGATGTAAGTTGCGAAAATAGAGTATTCAAGGTGTTGATGTGGTCGGTCACCGATGTGGATTCCGCCATTCGAAGAGTGTAAAGTCTCCTTTTTAAGAAGATCTTGTTGTGAAGTGATTTGGCCTCGTACAGTCTTGTTAGAGTATCCCAAATCTCCTTTACTGTCTTCTTTTCTGCCATACTGGATAAAACTCCATCGGCTAGTGCTAAGTGTAGATCAGTAATTGCATTTCCATCCTTTTCATTCCATTTTTGATCATCAATGATCTCAGCTGGCCTTTCTCCAATTGCTTCCAAGCAATTATCCTTCCTTAAAATTGCTTTAATCTTCATTTTCCACAACGAAAAATTACTTTCGTTGAACTTCTCAACAATGAACTTTGTTGTTGTCGTCATTTTTTTATTTTTTTTATATGCTTTTTACTTGAACCGGCTCCCACTATTACACGTGAACAATAATTGTATTTATGAACAGTAACCGTATACGTGAACAGTACCCACAACCAAAGCTCTGATACCACTGTTAGGAAATTTAGGGGTTGAATCTAACACACAATCAAAGTAAAGTTGAGATAATGAAGATAAAAAAAACACAAGTATTTACGTGGTTCACCCAAAATGATTACGGGCTACTCCACGGGCAAAGGCCAGAAGGAATTCACTATACTGAAAGAACAAGATACCTTTCTCTCTTATACTAGGAGAATACAATTAAACTCTCTCTCACAATGAGGAAAGAACTTTTCTAAGTGGAGAAGCTTGGAATGCTTAGGATGTTTGAGATTTTGGGATGATGGAAATGAGTAAATGAGCTCTCTATTTATAGAGAGAAAAATGTTACTATTTGGAGAGATGACACATGCGCTTAGTTCATCATTTTGATGATGCAAGCGCTTAGCTCATCACTTTGATGATGCAAGCGCTTAGCTCATCACTTTGATGTTGCAAGCGCTTAGCTCATCACTTTGAAATTGCAATAATATTCTATCAATTAAGTCATCCCTCTTGACTTTGTTTAAGAAGTTGAAAATGGTTTCACACTTGTCTTTTATATATAAGATCTATTTCAAATTAATTATATAAACGTTTCTTACATGCTATTATATATATGATTAGCAATAATAACACATACAAATTGCTCGAAATGAATTTGTTAATATACACGTTCCATCTTTAGCTCCTTCATGTGCTTTGCACGTTTTTTCGCATTCTCGATCACGCATAAAAAATATACAAACCCCACTAAAAGTTTCACTCCATCTTGCACAATCGTCACCACTTGTGTTCATTGTTATTTGCGTCTCTACAAAAATAAATGAAATAAAATCTAAGATAAATGACATGATATTTCATGACTATACTTGAAAAAAAAATTTAATTAAACAATACTTTAATGTGATTTGATTCTATAACTTGAGACAAAAAATAACGAGTCTTATTATCATACGACAAATGCAGTTAATTAGATTTTAGTTGTCTATTTAATTGTATTTTTAATGGTTATCCAATGTTTTGTAATTACCTTCAATATAGTTTTTTTTTTTTTTTTTTTAATAATACACATGCAAGCTAAGTATTATTTACTTGACACCACCAATATATGAGCTAGCTTCCTATATGTATTTATATATAAGATGCTATTAAATATCTCCTTGTATAGAGATAAGCCCAATGTCTAAACAATCAACTATATGATATGCAACATACATAATTAAATCGTTGATGTCTAACTCGTACTTAGCTTAATTTAGTTATGTATATCATATAACACATTAATATGTAAGCAATTAAATACATATGTAGGCTGAACGACTTCTCCTTTCAGTTAAAATGCACATATAGCATTTTTAAAGATGTTTGGCAGTATATAAAAAATACTTTCAAAAATTATAAGATAAGTAAGTAATATTTATTACTCTTTTGAGAAGTAATTTTGAATGCGTGTTGTATTAAAAAATAATTATCAAAGTGATATTCAAAACTTTTAATATTTTCATGATATTTCAAACATTTAATTGCTTCTTTTAAAATTACTTTTAATCAAACTATTTTATTTCAAACCATTTTTAAAATAAGTGCGTTTAAACGATCTTATCCGTAATCTCGAACAGATACATGTAAATGAAAAAAATAGAACAAAAGGCGAGTGTGAAACATATTGGCGAGAAAGTAACCAGAAGCAGCCGAGAGAATATTTATGTAAATACAAAAGAACACAAGCCAAGATCCATAATTGATAAGAAACTTTGTCATTGTAATGTGATCAAATTGACTAGACAATAGCGATATTTATATAGGAAGTACAGTCGCCAAATTAGCAAGTGCCATATTAAATTGGCTAATAAATATAATTTTGTCTTCCCTTTATATTCTCAATTTCATACATTCACGTTATTGATTAATATCCCAATGAAATTGTCTTGGATTTGGAGCAACGGTCGATATGGTCGCTATAAACCATCGTGATAATCAAAGCTAGCATTGGAGGAGCTGTGGATACTTGTGATATAAATATGGTTTAAGTGTACAGTACAATCCACTTAATGAATATAATTTTATTTTTAATTTTCAACATACACCGTACATTTTTTTTATAGTGTAAAAATTATAACTTTTAATGTTCAAATACAAAATCAATTAAATAAATTGATTGTATAAAAATTGAAAGGAAATATATATGCGAAATATTAAATGCACATAAATTTACACATATTTACATTTATTTTAATTATTGTGTATAATTTATCTTAAAAATTGAATAACTTCATTAATTTTAAAATAATTTTACCATAACATACATTAATTAATTTGAGCATTTCTCAAATATATATAAATACACATATCTTATTATTATATATATTATTTATGTAGGACTTTTCATTTTAGACAACTTGATAATTTACTTTAATTACAACATTTGTTATTTATCTCTAAGTCTCTTAAAACTATATCCTTGCTAATTTAACTATTTTTATACTTTTTTTCAAAGTTTCTTTCATAATTACTATTCATGTCGTTTCAATACATTTAAATAAAAAATTAGATACTTATTTAAAATTTTAGTTTTATCATAACAATTTAATAAAGAGAATGATTATTGTTAAAGTTTTGGCTTCGTTCTAGAAAAAAAAAAGTTTTGAAGGTAAATGCAATATCCTTCAGTAGATTGTCTGTCATCACTACATGATGCCCAATTAGCATTAATATAGACAATTAAGGCCAACCTCTCATAATTCTATAAAAACAAACCATGATCTTGAGTTCCCTTCGCATACCTCAAAAGTCTCTTTGCAGGCACCCAAGTGGATATCTGTTGGAGTATAAAGAAATTGATGACAAAGCTATTGAAAATAAGCTTAATTTGGCCCAAATAATATTAGGGTTATGAAATTTAATTTAAGAGTCCATTAAAATGTTAAAATTTAAAGAACCTAAATTCTAGAAAGATGCTCTAGATCGAATTATCTTAGAAAATATTTAGATATTTTAAAAAAAGATAGTAGTAGAGAATTATAAAGAAATTAATTTAATAACAAAATCTAGTGGGTGAATTATAACCATTAGATTAAGAGATTGTTGGCAAAATTTTAACCATTAGTTAGGATTATCTTTTAGTATAAATAAGGGTAGTCTTGCTCATTTTGTACCAAGCCAAAAATTTAAGATTCAATAACAAATATCATCTTCCTCCAAACTAACTTTGTTTCTTTATATTTTCTAAACTTCTTAAAACCTTCTAAAACATTCATCTTCCAACAAAGTAGTATCAGAGGTAGTAAATTGGTGCCAAATATATCACTATAGCATATCAAATCGAAGCTCTTGATGAGGAAAACACGACAGTGAAAAAATCATTCTGATCAGAGTTGGAATGCTCCCTAACACTTCATTGGAAGTTTTCTGCTCGAAATTACTGAGTTAATCCAAGTTTGGCTGAGATGGACCAAGTTGTTGGAAGATGAATGCTTTGGAAAGCTTTAAGATGTTTGGAAAATATAAGGAAACAAAGTTGGTTTGGAGAAATAGGATGCTTGTTATTGATTCTCAAATTTTGGCTTGATACAAAATGAGCAAGACCACCCCTATTTATACTAAAAGCTCATCCTAACCAATGACTAAGATTTTGCCAACATTCTCTTAATCCAATGGTTATAATTCACCTTCTAGATTTTCCTATTAAATTATTCAATTCTCTAGAATTCTCTACCACTCTCTACTACTTTCTCTTCTTAAAATATCTAAATATTTTCTAAGACAATTCTAGAGCATGTTTCTAGAATTTGGGCTCTTTGGGCTTTTACATTTTAATGGGCTCTTAAATTAGTTTTTACAACACCTAACATAATTTGGGCCAAATTAAGTTTATTTTCAACACGAGTTTGGCCGAGTTGGACGAGTTTGGGGCAGGTTCAAGACCCTTTTAAGGTATTTTGGTGTTTTAAATTCATCTGTGCAGTCAGAAATTTAAAATTATAATTGTATATAAAGATATGGCTGGTAATATGACATCATTTCAAATCCCTATACTTAACAAAAGCAACTATGATAATTGGAGTATTAAGAGGAAGGCTCTATTAGGTGCACATGATGTTTGAGATGTTGTAGTGAAAGGATACAATGAGCCACAAGATGAGGCTACATTATCTCAAGCTCAGAAAGATAGTTTAAAAGACTCAAGAAATAGAGGCAAGATAGTTCTCTATCTCATCTATCAAGCTTTAGATGATGATAGTTTTAAGAAGATCTCTAGTGCAACATTTGCTAAGAAAGAATGGAAGAAACTGCAAAAGTCTTGCAAGGGAGCTGAACAAGTCAAAAAGGTACGTCTCCAAATACTAAGAGGTGAATTTGAAACTTTGCATGTGAAAAAGTCCAAACTCGTTTTTGATTACTTCTCTAGAGTTTTGGCCGTTTCTAATCAAATGAAAAGAAATGGTGAGAAACTAAAAGATATAACGATTATGGAAAAGATACTCCGCTCATTAGATCAAAAATTTGAGCACATTGTGGTGACAATAGAAGAAACAAAAGATTTAGAGGAGATGACTATCGACTAACTATTGGGTCCTTACCAGCTTATGAAGAAAAACATAAGAAGAAGCAAGAGATCATTGAACAACTTCTCAAAATGCAGCTCAAGGAGAAAGAAGAAGTTAAAGGATATGATAGAAATAACCGTAGTCATGGAAGAGGACGAGGCCAAGGACAAGGAAGAGCTCATAGTCGTAGACAAGGTTGGCATTACAACACCAACACTTCCAACAAAAATTACGAGAAAGGAGAAAGCTCAACAAGAGAATGTGGAAGAGGAAATTCAAACTCAAGATATGGAAAATCTCAAGTTCAATATTATAACTGTTAGAAATTCTGACACTATGCTTCAAAATGTAGAGCTCTCAAAACCAAATTTGAAGAAAATGTCAACTATGTGGAAGATAAAAGAGAAGAACATGAGACTCTATTATTAGCATATAAAGGCAATGATGAAAAACAAGATAACACTTGGTATCTTGACACTAGTACAAGCAACAATATGTGTGGGAAAAGAAGCATGTTTGTGGAGTTCAATGAATCAATAAGCAGCAATATTTCTTTTTGTGATGAGTCTAAAATTTCAGTGAAAGGCAAAGGTAAAATTTTTATTCAGTTGAAGAATGGTAGACAACAATTTTATTTCAAATGTTTACTATGTGCTCAATATGAAAAATAATATTTTGAGTTTAGGTCAACTCTTAGAGAAAGGCTATGATATTCACATGAAAGACAATAGTCTTTCAATAAGAGATAATAGAAGTAATTTGATCACCAAATGCCAATGTCAAGGAGTAGGATATTTTTACTTAATATCCAAAACGATGTAGTAAAATGTCTTAAAATTTGCTACAAAGAAGCATCTTGGCTTTGGCATCTTTGATATGGGCACTTAAACTTTGGTAGCTTAGACTTGCTATCCAAGAAGAACATGGTAAGAGGACTACCTTCTATCAATCAACTTGATCAATTTTACAAATGACGTCTACTTGGAAAAAAATTCAAGAAATTTTTCCAAAGGAATCAAACTCAAGAGTCCAAAAGCTACTTGATGTTGTACATACTGACGTCTGTGGACCAATCAAGTCAACCTCCCTCGGTCAAAGTAATTATTTCCTTCTCTTTATAAATGATTTCTCAAGAAAGACGTGGGTGTATTTCTTAAAACAAAAGTCAAAAGTTTTTGAAGTTTTCAAGAAGTTTAAAGCAATAGTTGAGAAAGAAAGTGGACGAGAGATCAAGGCCATGAGATCCGATTGAGATGGAGAATTCACTTCCAATAAGTTCCTGGAGTTTTGTGAAGCAAATGGAATTCGACGCCCTCTAACCTTTCTAAGATCCCCCCAACAAAATGGAGTGGCAGAAATGAAGAATAGGACAATCCTCGACATGACACAGAGCATTCTTAAAAGCAAGAGATTGCTAAAGGAATTTTGGGTTGAAGCAGTAGCATGTGTAGTCTACCTCTCTAATCGATCTCCAACAAGAAGTGTTTGGGAAAAGACATTGCAAAAGGCATGGAGCGGAAGAAAGCCAAGCATTTTTCATCTGAAAGTTTTCGAAATTATAGCCCGCATTCATGTACCAGATGAGAGAAGAACAAAGCTAGACAAAAAAATTGAAAGTTTCATTTTCATCTGCTATGATGCTAACTCAAAGGGCTACAAGTTGTACAATCCAAGAAATAAAAGGATTGTGATTAATTAAGATGTGACATTTGATGAAAAAGGAGAATGGGATATCCCATACAAATGATTTCAACTTCTTTCCTCAGTTTGAAGAAGATGAGCAATCGTCAATGGAGTAACAAGGAGAATTACAACAAGAGCCATCCACTCCACTTACTTCACCAACAATAGCTATTAGAGGCTCACCACCATCATTTATAAATGAAAGAAGCGTCTCACGTGCAAGGAATCTAGAAGAAATTTACAAGGATACTGAAAGGATATTTGCCTTTTCTGCTATTTGTCGATTGTGAACTTGTAAATTTTCAAGAAGTTGTGCAAAATAAGAAATGGAGAGATGCTATGGATGAAGAGATTAAATCAATCACAAAGAATGATACGTGTGAGCTTGTCTCACTTCCAAAATGCATAAAGTTATTGCCGTCAAGTGTGTCTACAAAACAAAGAAAAATGCAATGAGAAATATTGAAAGATACAAGCCAGACTAGTTGCAAAAGGATATAGACAAAGAGTTGACATCGACTATGACGAGGTATTTGCTCTAGTTAGGTAGAAGATCCATCAAATAGATGTGAAATCTGCCTTCTTGAATGGATTTCTCGAGGAAGAAGTCTATATTGAACAACCAATGGGCTACGTGGTAAAAGGACAAGAAGACAAAGTCTTTAAACTAAAGAAGTCTCTCTATGGACTAAAGTAAGCACCAAGGGCGTGGAATAACAGGATCAATAAGTACTTGCAACATAATAACTTCACCAAATGCCTACATGAGCATGCACTTTATGTAAAGATCAAAGAAAGAGATGTCTTGATTGTGTACTTGTATGTGGACGACTTGATCTTCATAGGAAATAATTCAATTATGTTTGAAGAATTCAAGAGAGCAATGACAAAAGAGTTCAAGATGACTGACATTAGACTTATGACTTATTATCTTGACATCCAAGTAAAACAACAATAAGATATAATTTTAATCTCACAAGAAAGCTACGCAAATGAGGTTCTCAAGAATTTTAAAATGGATTATTGCAAGCCAATTAGTACACCAATAGAGTGTGGTCGTAAGCTATCAAAACATGATGAAGAAAAAAAGGTGGATACGACACTCTTCAAGAGTTTGATTGGCAGTCTTCGGTATTTAACATGCACAAGACCTGATATTCTCTATGCTACAGGGCTAGTATGTCGCTACATGGAGAATCCAACCATTGCTCACTTCAAAGCTACTAAAAGAATTCTTCGTTATCTCAAAGGTATAATCAACTTTGGCTTGTTCTATTCAACAACAAATGATTACAAGCTTGTTGGTTATAATGATAGCGAGTGGGCTAGAAATGTTAATGATCGAAAAAGTACTATAGGCTTTGTGTTCTTTGTGGGAGATACCGCCTTCACATGGATGTCAAATAAGCAACCAATAGTCACTCTATCAACCTGTGAAGTTGTTACATTATGTGTTTGTCATGGAATATGGCTAATAAATTTGTTGAAAGAGTTGGGATGGCCATAAGAAAAGTCAACTACGATTTTTGTTGACAATAAATCTACTATGACATTGGCCAAGAATATAATATTTCATGATCGAAGCAAACACATTGATACTTGCTACCACTACATAAGAGAGTGCATCACAAGAAAGGACGTACAAGTGGAATATTTGAAGTCTCAAGAACAAATTGCTGACATCTTCACCAAGCCACTCAAGAATGAAGACTTTATTAAGTTGAGAAGCTTGCTTGGAATGACAAATCAAGTTTAAGGGAGGTGGGGGAATTGATTTGGCCAAAATAATATTAGGTGTTGTAAAATTCAATTTAAGAGTCCATTAAAACGTTAAAGTCCAAAAAGCTCAAATTCTATAAACATGCTCTAGAATTGTCTTAGAAAATATCTAGATATTTTAAAAAGAGATAGTAGTAGAGAATTATAGAGAAATGAACAATTTAATAGAAAAATCTAGTAGGTAAATTATAACCATTAGATTAAGAGAATGTTGTCAAAATCTTAACCATTAGTTAGGAATGAGCTTTTAGTATAAATAGGGGTAGTCTTGCTCATTTTGTACCACGCCAAAAATTTGAGATTTAACAACAAGTATCCTCTTCCTCCAAACTAATTTTGTTTTTTTATATCTTCCAAATTTCTTAAAACCTTCTAAAGCATTTATCTTCCAACAAAAGTTCAATACTGAAGATATCATATAACCATCTTGTACTGTGTGTCATTAGTCAAAGGTACACCATCTAACTTAGACATAGATACACTAGTTGTCATTGGAGTGGGAGTTGCTTTGGAGTCCTTCAATTGAAACTTACCAATAAGATCCTTAATTTATTTAGACACTAGTACAAAAAACGATTTTAGGGACGGTTGTGTTTTGTATCGTAATCGTCCCGTATGCAAGCCTTCCAAAAAGTGACATATTTAGGAACGGTTATTAACTGTACTTAAAAGTAAAATGTAATCGTCCCTAAAACCAAAACAACCATCCCGAAAAGTCTTTTGAGACGGTTAAACTTTCAACCGTTCCTAAAAATATACCAATAACCGTCCCAAAAAAAATTGCAAACAATCTTTTGTGATGATTTTTAATTGTCCCTAAATTTGTTTTAAAAAAAATAAAGTTAGTATATTGTTTTTATCATTAAAATTACTAGTAAAATTTTAAAATTCTCAATATATATATATATATATATATATATATATATATATATATATATTCAAAATCAATAATAATAATATCATTGTTTAAGTAATATTAACAATAAATTACTGTAATATAAATAGCGATTAGTTACAAATTATTGGAGTCATTCTTAATATATGTCTCCAATATCTACATTAAAATACTTAATAGACCTAATTAATTACTAACAATTAGTAATTAAATACAAAATTTAGTCTAATTTTTACTAAAAATATTAAAGTTATACTCAAGTTTTACTTATTTTATAAATAATAAATGTACATAATTTTGGTCGAAAAACATCAATATCTCTTAGAAGTTAATTATGTGGCCAGGGAGATATAATGAGACTTCTTGCCGATTGGGGAGTGCCTGTTTAAAAACAAAAGACATCAGCAATGACTATAATAAAACAAGATTCACATATTATAAGTGACTGGATGCAACATTAAACTCACTGAAAACAAATCACATTTCTTATTGCAAAAAACAAATATATAGTTAATAGACAATATCGCCATCATTTTTTCGTTTTCTCAAAATTTGTTGTGAGGTTATTTGGTATTTTTTATTTATTTATCAAACTATAGTTAATATGATTCAAATATATAACTTGAAATGAGAGAGGATGAGGTTATTTGATAATTTAAGTATACAAGAAGGTGTTAAAAAGCAACATAGGTTATTATTTTTCTTTTTCGTTATCTTCAAAATGTATAATTTTTAATGATGTAAAAAGCAATAAATTTATCAATTTAAGTATGGTTCAATTTTCATTTGTTTCACAATGTCTATAATAACTATCTAACAAAATTCCTTAAAAAACAGTGGAAGTTTTTGAATATTTATGCAGATGAATGTCTTAGCCAATTCTCTGGACTCTCATAATAATTTAATTCATAAAGTTTGTATTTTTTAAACCTTATGAGTACTAATTATTTTTCTTTATATATATGTTACATATTTTTTATGCATGTTGATGAAGCATTTATCCAGAAAATTATTTTATTACCTATTTATTTGACTTATTACAATGTTAATTTTATGCTATACAAACAAATGAAACTTAAATATTCAATTAGAGTAATAAAATATCATTAATAAAAATAAACTGCACATTGTGCATTTATAAAATTATTAATTGCTTAATGATATATTTAAAATATTATAAAAAATGAATTATCACAAATAAAAATAATTCCCAATTTAATTCGCAAGTATAAATTTTTATGTGTAATGCACCTATTGATGACTAGTTTATATAAAAGTGAAACATTGGCCTAAAAATATGCTGTTAATGTTTGGGTTATACAGGAAATAATTTCTTCTCAAGAGATGCATGGGAATCCCAAAGAGTTCATTCCCAATTGGGTGGAAAAGAAGTGAAGGACTATGCAGTTGGGTTCACAAGGAGAGGGTTATCTATTGCTTCATTAGATGCAGTAGCCAATAAGTGTAGCCAGGACATTGTTAGCAGTTGGAAACATGAAACCAAGCGAACAAAGAAAATTGTTACAGCTCGTAGATGCATTTCACATTTCTAAAATCATAGATTCAAATTCATTACGGCCGTAAATAGTGCGCGCGCGTACACATATATATATATATAAGTTGTATATTATTGACATTATTTAAAATATTATTGTAAGGTTTATTTTGTATTGACAATTTTCGTGGACAAAATGTTTGATTGTAATCTAGAATAGGAATTCACCGATTAATCAGACGATACATGGTGATGGAGTCATCAAGCTTGGAACGCTCATATGACAGGTATAATATTATATCATGCATACATCTTCACACAATTAAGCACGACACTTAGTATGGATCGTAACGAAAAATGTAATTGTGCACATGTTGGTCGATCGATCGAGAGTATTGATCGATCGATCGGGTGGTCGATCGATCGAGACTGAGACAACTTCGATCTAGGTGCTCTCTGTTTGGACTGGATCGATCGAGCAATTGGATAGATCGATCGAACCCTTTTCGATCGATCGAGTATAGAACAACTTCGATCCAGGTTCTCTCTGTTTGAGTTAGATCGATCGAGTTTTGTGTATCGATCGATCGAGACCTTCTTGATCGATCGAGACGGCCTGTCGATCGATCGAGCCAGTATTATATTCCTACTCAAACTCTATTTCTTAATTCGACCCTTATGTTTCTTTTACCTAATTGACCACATTTAATGTTAAGAACAGAATTCTTATTTGAGGATAATTGTGGTAATTGGTAAATCCTGATAGGAAAAGAGTTATAGTGAATTGCAAATCCTATTTGAACTAGGATTGGACTCTATATAAGTGAAGGGATGTTTGTGCATAATTAATCAACTTGAGCATTTAGAATTATACAGCACTAATACTTTCTAGCATCTGAATTGTGCTTATTCTCTTCATCTATTGTTCTTAGGCTTTTTCATGTTTTATTCATATGCCTAATTGATTTGCATGATATTGAGCTTAATATTGAATGTTCTAGAGTTTGCTAGCTGATCCTGTTTTTACATCGCATGTTATTGAATCTGCTAGTTAGGATTGTTTATTGTTTGAATCCGCTCTAGGACACACACTGCACTTGTGTTTTTGTGCTAACGTTACAGGTGACAGGTTCGGTATTTCGTGTGACTCGAAATTACCGAAGGTGATGGGTTCGGTTGATCTTGTGTGACTCAAGTAGATCGGAATGTTGGTCCGGATCCAGACATCTAACTATTGGAGGCTGTGAAAGGAGCAAGCGGCTCGTAAGTAAATTACAGAAAGGGGGATCTATCTGCGACGGGTAGTTTCTGGACTCTATGGTTGTAATTGAACATTATTTTCATAGTGGATAGTTAGGTGGTCCGGTGGACCGGTGGTTTTCCTCTTAGGTCATTGTTGTGGCCTAGGTTGTTTCCACCTAAAAATATCGTGTGTCGTTTTATTATTCCGCATTTATCTTTACACGCGATTGCATGTCTGGCCGTTGTGATTAGATTATATAATATTTGTTGAAAATTGAAAATAACCTATTCACCCCCCTCTAGGCTTATTAGATCCGTAATTAAAAACTTTTTTCAATTGGTATCAGAGCGGGTCACTAGATATACTTAGTGTTTGCCTAGGACCTTATTATGGATCATATGAGAGAGGGTTTTTCTACAACCCGTGCACCTTATTTTGATGGGTCTAACTACCCATATTGGAAAGCTCGTATGAGAGCCTTTTTACGTTCCTTAGATGAAAGTGTTTGGAACTCTATGCTTTATGGTTGGGAACCACCTACGGCTACCAAGGATAATGTTGTCACACTTAAACCTAGGATTGATTGGACTCCCCAAGATAGAATTGGTAGTGGCTGGAACCAAAAGGGGATTAATGCTATTTTTAGTGCTGTGTCGCCGGATGAATTCCGACGTATCTCTAATGTTGAAACTGCTAAGGCTGCTTGGGACACTTTAGAGGTTGCCCATGAGGGCACGTCCCAAGTTAAACGAACAAAACTTCGCATGTTAGCTACTAAGTTTGAAAATCTTAGAATGAAGGAGGATGAAACGTTTTCTGAGTTTTATGCTGATTTATGTGATATTGCTAACTCTTCTTCAAATCTTGGAGATAAAATTGATGAACGCAGGTTGGTTCGAAAAGTCTTATGCTCATTACCAGAACGCTTTGAAGCAAAGGTTACAGCGATAGAGGAAAGCAAAGACATTGACACCATGAAGATTGAAGAACTAGTTGGGTCAATTCAAACATTTGAGATGAACTTTCCAGCACCCAAAAAGAACATTGGAATTGCTCTCAAAACCACCAATGCTGACGATGGTGATAGTTATGATGAAGAGCTACTCACACTTGCTAGAAAACTCAAGAGAATGTTCAACAGAAAAGATCGTAAGGGAAGAGAATTCACCCCAATGAGTTCAGAAAGTAAGAAATCTAAACCCACTGGTCCTAAATGTTTTGAATGCAATGGTTTTGGACACTATGCAGCAGATTGTGCCAACAAGAAGAAGAAAACAGGAAAAGCTTTCAATGGTACCCTCAGTGACACAGAAAGTGATGAAGATCAAGCTAGTGGGTCAGAAAAAGCTAACACCAACTACGTAGCTTTTACGTCAACTGTTGGTGGATACTCCAGTGAGTCAGACTTTGACTCAGATGAAGAGGGAAGTAAACGTATCCTTGATAAATTTAATGCAAACAGTTTTGAGGAGTTATTTATTGATTTAATTAAATGCAAGAAAGAAAAAGATAAACTACTCATAACTGTAACAAAGCTGAATGAACAGATCAATTTGCAAGACCTTAATTTATCAGTTTTAGAAAAAGAAAAAGTTGAACTGTCTGAGCATTTTGACAAGTTAAGTTTAAGTCTTGCAGGTATTGAACAGGAAAATTCAAAGCTTGTGCAGGAATTGGAGCAATCAAAGGAAACTGTTAAAAGATTAACAATTGGAGCTGAACGACTAGACAAGATGTTGAGCATCGGTAAGCCTTTCGGTGATACAAGTGGACTTGGATTTTCAGAAGAAAACTGTACACCTTCCACTTCAAAAACTACATTTGTAAGGTCTTCTAACTTTATCTCTACTGCTACAAATTCTGCACAAACACCCACTAAAACTGTAGGAGCTAAAACTGTTAAGTTTGTGCCTGTTTGTCATCATTGTGGTAGAAAAGGCCATATTCGACCTAACTGTAGATTTTTGATGAATGCTTTTCGATTTAATGATCATCTTCATGCTTATAGGTATAGAACTCATAATTATCATCATACCATGCCTATGTTGAATTTGAATAGGAAATATAAGCCTAAGAGTATGCCTTTAAAATCTAATGCAATTAAGTCTCAACCCAAAAACATAAAGAAATCAAAATTCATGAAAATTTGGGTTAGGAAAGATTGCATGTTTCCTATCAATTGATCACTATTGCTAGACCACCTAGGTACTTTTGTTTGAGTGCTTAAATGACCCTAGGTGAGTATTTTTTTTGGTTTATTTCGTTTTTTGTTGTTAATTTTTTTTGGATTAAAAAAAAAAAAAAGGGTCTACAAGGTTTTGGATTCAAATGATGCTTATACTTTTACAACCTTATCTTTTGTGGCTTATTTTGATTCTCATTGTATATTCTATGCTAAAATTCAAAATTCTGCACATATTTACTTTGTTACCATATGATGACACTATTGACTGAACTTATGCACACACCCACTGAACACTCATGTATGTCATCTATGAAGTTTATGATTAATTCTGAAAGACTCTAAGACTTGAGCTAATCTTGATTGCGAAATTATATTGAGCTCTATTTCTTATTTTTTAAATATTTCATCTTAGGGAGATAACTAGTATTGAGAGGGCTACCTACTATGATGTGTGAAGCTACCGTAGTGAGCGGAGAGGGCTACCTCATAACTAGTGTGAAAGTCATCGTATTAGATTTATGGCTCGTACATGTTTTTAAAAAAAAAAAAATTAATTAGAAAATTCTATTTGGCATGTACAAAAAGAAAGAGCAAAAATGTTTAAAAAAAAAAATCTCTTTTTTCATAGACATATTTTATTATGTAAGATTGATGACTCAATTATGATTTAGCATGATAGATGAACTTATTTTCTTTTGAGTCTCTTAAAATTGGTCATAAATGAAATTATTGGAATACAAGTGGAGTTCACATTTGTATACTACCTTAAGTGAATGTCAATATGCCATTATATGTGTTAGTGTGCTTATGTGACCTATTTATTTTGCTAATACAATGAATAATCAAAATTTAAGCAAAAATAATTTTTTTCAATTGGTTGTATGCTTATTCGTGTTAAATGAGTTCATTACTTTGTGTGGTAAATAAAAAAAAAAAAAAAAAAAATTTCTTTTGAATTTGTTTTTCGTCTAGAGAGTCATAGAACTTAGGGGGAGTCATTGCATACATATTTCATTATTCTTCTTTTGACTTATGCAATTCCTCCTACATGCTTTGGACATATACATGTGTGCTCTTATGCATTTTTAGCCCATCTTGTTGAGAGTGACCCTTATCATCTTTAGTGTTTCATGATTTGTCAATTTCGTATGCCAAAAAGGGGGAGAAAGGTTCATGTTGCTATTTAGAGGGAGATGTTGCATTTATTAGTTGTGGGGGAGAAAGATTCATGTTGCATATACACTATATTTCATTCGCACCTTTATGTACACTGAACTAATAAGCAATGAGGCTTTCAAGCCAAAATTGTGTGCTATTTGTTTGTCTAATTTCAGTGGACCGAGCGTATCAAGTATCAAGCGAAGATGGTCCACCAGATCATAGACAGTCCACTATGTAATTGATGTAATGATATTTTAACCATGAGCGTTATGTAGTGAGAGAGTGGTTTTGTCACACGAAAATGCCAAAGGGGGAGATTGTAAGGTTTATTTTGTATTGACAATTTTCGTGGACAAAATGTTTGATTGTAATCTAGAATAGGAATTCACCGATTAATCAGACGATACATGGTGATGGAGTCATCAAGCTTGGAACGCTCATATGACAGGTATAATATTATATCATGCATACATCTTCACACAATTAAGCACGACACTTAGTATGGATCGTAACGAAAAATGTAATTGTGCACATGTTGGTCGATCGATCGAGAGTATTGATCGATCGATCGAGTGGTCGATCGATCGAGACTGAGACAACTTCGATCTAGGTGCTCTCTGTTTGGACTGGATCGATCGAGCAATTGGATAGATCGATCGAACCCTTTTCGATCGATCGAGTATAGAACAACTTCGATCCAGGTTCTCTCTGTTTGAGTTAGATCGATCGAGTTTTGTGTATCGATCGATCGAGACCTTCTCGATCGATCGAGACGGCCTGTCGATCGATCGAGCCAGTATTATATTCCTACTCAAACTCTATTTCTTAATTCGACCCTTATGTTTCTTTTACCTAATTGACCACATTTAATGTTAAGAACAGAATTCTTATTTGAGGATAATTGTGGTAATTGGTAAATCCTGATAGGAAAAGAGTTATAGTGAATTGCAAATCCTATTTGAACTAGGATTGGACTCTATATAAGTGAAGGGATGTTTGTGCATAATTAATCAACTTGAGCATTTAGAATTATACAGCACTAATACTTTCTAGCATCTGAATTGTGCTTATTCTCTTCATCTATTGTTCTTAGGCTTTTTCATGTTTTATTCATATGCCTAATTGATTTGCATGATATTGAGCTTAATATTGAATGTTCTAGAGTTTGCTAGCTGATCCTGTTTTTACATCGCATGTTATTGAATCTGCTAGTTAGGATTGTTTATTGTTTGAATCCGCTCTAGGACACACACTGCACTTGTGTTTTTGTGCTAACGTTACAGGTGACAGGTTCGGTATTTCGTGTGACTCGAAATTACCGAAGGTGACGGGTTCGGTTGATCTTGTGTGACTCAAGTAGATCGGAACGTTGGTCCGGATCCAGACATCTAACTATTGGAGGCTGTGAAAGGAGCAAGCGGCTCGTAAGTAAATTACAGAAAGGGGGATCTATCTGCGACGGGTAGTTTCTGGACTCTATGGTTGTAATTGAACATTATTTTCATAGTGGATAGTTAGGTGGTCCGGTGGACCGGTGGTTTTCCTCTTAGGTCATTGTTGTGGCCTAGGTTGTTTCCACCTAAAAATATCGTGTGTCGTTTTATTATTCCGCATTTATCTTTACACGCGATTACATGTCTGGCCGTTGTGATTAGATTATATAATATTTGTTGAAAATTGAAAATAACCTATTCACCCCCCTCTAGGCTTATTAGATCCGTAATTAAAAACTTTTTTCAATTATGTTTGTTATACATAACATATATAATTTATACATAAAGTACCGTACATTCATTTATGAACAGAATATACGTAAACTATATATACATGCATACTATATACATACAAATTATTAAGTTATTGTTAAGCTAACTCAATTACATACCAGCCATTTTGAAGTTTCACATCATCGGGTAGTGTTATTGTTCGAAGGCGAAACATATATTTTATACGGAAATAGCCCTCTTCTAATTAAATAGACTCAAAATATGCAAATAATGGGGCAAAAACATACTTTTGTATCAAGGAAGATAATGCTTGTTGTTTATTAGCAAAAACAGGAACATGGTGTTATTATTAATAATAAAAAGGAATAGATTAGGCATATTGTTTTATTTCTAAGGAATTTTTTAATTGTATTCACATTTTTAAATTGTATTCAAATGGAAAAAGATTCTTTCTTACCAAAAGAATGAAAAATATTCTCTTTCTCCTCAGTTGCCTTAAATAGGCACATATTTATTTTATTATCAATTTCTCCAAACTAGAAAGAAAAAAAAAATTCAAAACTCATTGCTTCGTACAAATTAAAACTATAAAAGACCAAAATATCTTTACATAAGTGAGAATAGAATTAGACATAGCCACTGTCCTAGTTATAGTAATCTCACTAGAGCTCCAACGATTGTTGTTCGTCACCGGCAATTTTGTCGAAATTTCGACGACCATAGCAAGAGTTGATAGATGTAAGGCCTTACATCCAGCAACAAAATATGTAATATCTTACATATGCTCAAGACAAATATGTAATTAACAAAATAAAAATTTATTAAATACAATTATATATGCTTAAATGTATCCATGTACTATATAATTTATGATCATAGGCATAGCTTCTTAGAGTTGGGCGGGACTGCAGCCCTAGTTTATTTATAAAAAATTAATTACATGTATATTTTTAAAATTAAATAAATATTTTATTTGTAATAATATATTGTATATAATTTTTATGTACATATTTTGATATACACTAACAATATTTAATAAATTTGTAGATAAAAATGATATAAATTGTAAATAAAGTGGTTAAATATATACTCATTTTTCATGTATTTGGTAACTATTAGTAACAAAAATAAAATTGTAGTCATATATTATATAAAAATTCTTTATAAATGTAATATATTCAAAAAAAAAATATTTAAGTTTAGACTCAACATTATAGAAATAAAATTAAAAAAATACATATATGATAAGCTTCAAGCTAAAGCTTTTAAGTTTGTATGTTTCTCATATTTTATTTAAACCCAAATTTTAACCTTATATAATATTATATTATTTAATATTTTATTTTAATAATCTTTTAGAATTTATCTTTATTATTATTAGGCTCTTATATTGTTTATCAACATATATTTTTAAATATAAGCTTAAAATTATAAATCATATTTTACTTTTTATATTGTCATATATTTCTTTTAGTTTTAATTTTAACAAGTATAAATTTTGATGTATTTGATTGAGCTTCCTATTTGTTTAGATTTTTAAGTTAATAAATTTATTTTATATATGAATGATATTAATACTTATTAACTTGTTATATTTTTATTTAATTTTCATTATAAATTAATTATAATGTGTTAATTTTATTTTTTTGAATGCTAATTCTATGTCTTTATTATAATATGAAATATATATGATATGAAAAATTAAGTAATGGATTGAGTATAATCTATCATGACTACTATTAATTTTTTACTTTGTATAAAATATTAAATTTTAACCCCCCTTAAAAAGTATTTTTGGCTAGCCTTTCTTACATACATACAATTGTTTTTAGGATTGGCAATAATAACACATACAAATTGCTCGAAATGAATCTGTTAATAAGCATGTTCCAAATGTAGCTCTGTCATGTTCTTTGCATGTGTAATCGCATTCTACATCACGAAAACCAAATATACAACTCCCCCAAAAAGTTCCACTCCATCTTTCAATACAATCTTCACCATTTAATTTCGTTGTTATTTGTGTTTCTACAAAAAGTTATTAATAAAAAGTCAGATAAATGACAAGATATGTTGTGATTATATATATATATATATATATATAATTTTAAAAATTGTAAACTGAAAACATTATGATCAATAAAGGAATTGAGATTTAGTGTAGGTATATTAAATCAATTATCATATGTGAAATGGTTTTTCTGGTTACAATTAACTAATTTAAAAAAAAAAAAAACAATTGTCATAAGTTACCAAAGACGAATGTTGCGTATGCGCCTCTTTCAATATACACTTAATTAGGTCTTAGGGGAAAAAAGTCTTAGCTAAAGTTATGTAATTACCTATCTATTAACAAAAAGTTATGTAATTACCTTTTTTTTTTTTTTTATAAAAAAAACTCTAAAGGTCCCTTTTTTTTTTATTAATAAAGAGAAAATAACTCACACACTCATGGTGGGATTCGAACTTGAGTTCCTAGTAGGGGGAGGGGGAGTCTTACCACCTGAACTACAAGAGATTCTCAAGTTATGTAATTACCTATAATATAATATAGTTGAATTTTTTTATTATATTTTTTTTATTATAGAAAATTACATACTAAAAATTATAACAACATAAATAATACTCTAATAATATTAAATGAGGTCGACTTGGACAGAATTCAACATTAAACAAATCTAAATAACCAAAGTTTAACTTAAACAACATTAAACTAAAGTTTGTTCAGTGTGAGATATCATTAAACGGTAGTTTTTTAAAATTGAAAAAAAAAATGAGTTGAAAAAATAGAGAAAAATGTTGTGGAGGCCACTTTGCTTAAGATAAATGTATTGTTTAGTCCTCTTAGGAAAGAAAATGTGTTTTTAAGTCATTTTGTTTGTGAAAAAGGTGCCAATGAACAACAAAATTAACTTTTACATCTAATTTTCTGTTAAATCTAACGGAATAGCATATGTATTACATGCATATTTATATTTTTTGATATATATCTACATAAAAAATTAATATTTAATTTAAAAAATTACTCAAAGTTTTTAAAAAAAAAATTCTTTCAAACTTAAAAAAATAATAATTGTCTAATCTTTAACTTGAGATATTAAACAATGAAAATTTTGTTTAAGTTTTATTAAAATTTTTGTTTAAGTTTGAAATAAAAATTTTCTTAAAAAGTTTGAGTAAATTTTTTAATTAAATATTAATTTTTTACGTATATATCTATTGAAAAATATAAACATGCATGCGATATATATCATGTTCAGTTAGATTTAACAAAAAATTAGATGAAATGTTAACTTTATCATTTCTTAGCACCTTTTTTTACAAACAAAAGGACTTAAAAACACCTATTTAAAGCTTGAGGACGAAACAACACTTTTGTTCTAAACAAAGTGACTATTTAAACATTTCATCCTAAAAAATACTGTTTTTATAATTACAAATTTTATAAGTATAAATGTTAATAATATACATGCAAGCGAAGTCTTAATATTAGCTTGCTTTCCTATACGTATATATATGTAAGATGCAATTAAATATCTCTTCGCAGAGCAATCAAACCCAATGTGTCAACAATCAACTATAAAATATGCATTTAGAGCATATATTACTACTTAATCCCACATAGATAATTAAATATTTGATGCCTAAGTCGTAATTAGCCTAATTTGGTTATGAATACAAGTCATTAATACTTGAGCAATATGATACATCGTACACATGTAATCTTGCATACGTATATATAGGTAAAAGAAAGAATACAAGAAAAAGCGTCTATGTAGCATGTTAGAAAATAACCAGAAGCAGCCGAGAGAATAGTTAAGTAAATACAAAAGAAGACTAGCCAAAAGCCATAATTGATGAGAAGCTTTGTCATTGTAATGTGATTCAAATTGATGAGACATTAACGATCTTTATACGGGAAGTACAGTGGCCAAATTAGTAAGATAATATTAAATTAGATAATGAATATGATTTTTTCACTTTGTCTTCTTAATTTCATACAATATTCATATTATTGATTAATATCCCCAATGAATTTGTCTTGGATTTAGAGCAACGGTAGACATGATCGCTTTCAACCGTCGAGATATTCGAAGCTAGCATTGGAGGAGCTGTGGATACTTGTTATATAAATACATATGAGAAATAATAAATACACACAATTTTATATATATTTATATTTATTTTAATTATAATGTATTAAGTGCCAAATTTTTCTTCATAATTGAATAACTTCACCAATTTTAAAATTATTTTATCACGTAGCATACATTATTTAATTTAGATATAATTGTGTGTGCAAAGTGTCCTAAGTATCCCTTAAATACACACACACACATATATACTTTCTATTTTAAACAATTTTATACTTTATAATTTGTATTTTCAATAATTTTATTTAATTATTTATTTTAATTACATTAGTTGTCATTCATTTTTTTAAAAAACTCGAAACTATATATTTGACAATTTAATAAAAGAAATGATTGTTGTCAAAAAAAAAAAAAAGATTTGGCTAAAAATAATATTTTTGAAAGATTTAGTGCTTATTTGGCTGTTAAAATGAAAAAAAAAAAAAAATTCAAATCATAATTCACATATATATATATTTTTTATAGTTTCTAATAATGAATTATTTGCTATTATTTAAAAAAAATATTTTTGAAAACAACAAAAACCATAATTATATTGTTGTTTGGCCAAAATATAAATTCATTTTCATTGTATATTTTTTAATATTAAATTATTCTTATTTAATATTATAATTGAATTTAGATTATATAAACTTTAATTTATACATCTTAATTAGATAAATTAAAAAATAATTTTTAAAAAAATTCATTGAGTTGTCGTTAATATTTGTACATCGAAATTGACAATTATGTTTAGTACTTTTTTTTAATGATAATTTAGTTCTATTATTATTAAAGATAAATGACAATTATATATATATATATATATATATATATATATATATATATTTTAATTCTTTTTATTACAATTTATTCAAGTTAAAATAGTGTCTATGTAATGCAGTTGAAAAATAAATAGAAGTGAAATGTTGAATAATTGTATAACTACTTATTAATAGTGAGTGTAAATTCAAATTGGCACTAAATTCAAATTTTTAATAAGAACTAAATTTTTTTTTCTTAAATTGTATCATATATTTTTATAAAAAAATAGTAATAATATGTCAGAAATATTTTTATTATTTTTACAAGAAAAATAAAAATATTATTTAATTATTACTTTAATTAATTATATTTTAATGTGTTATAGTAAGTTTTCATTCTTACAGAATAATTGTGATTTTATTAATTTAAATTACAAAAATATTATAATAATAATTTTTATTATTATTAAAAGGCCAAAAAGAAAGAGAGAAAAAAAAAAAAAAAAAAAAGCTGCAAAGGTTTATAGTCCATTAAATCGAGCTATCAAAGTAATAGTTTTAGAAAAAAAAATAATAATAAAAATCGAAAAGTTACGTCAAATGTTCTCAATGTTTACTATATTTTCAAAAACATATACAAATAATTCTTAGTTTTTTATTTTCAAAAATATATTGTTTTAAAAATAAAAATTTAAAAATAATGGCCAAATACTTTAATTTATTTTTAAATGTAAAATTTTGTTTTTAAGTACAAAAATAATTTTTAAATTATTCAGCCAAAAAAATCCTAATTCATTCTTGAAAAATTTCACCTGATAAAAGTCGAATCTTCATTTAACTATTCTCATTCCCTTAATAAATAACCATTTTTATTATTTACCTAATTAAAAGTAAAACATCTTATTTACAATCAACATCTTCTTAAAATAATATAGCTCTGCATTATATGTGTTTCTTTTACAAGAATACCTCATTATAATTTTTATTCTTCTAACATTTTGAATACACTAATGTATAGATAAATATTTTTTCAATTTATTTATGAATATCTTAAGTTAAAATAAACATATAATTTCATCTCCAACTAATCCACATTTTTTTATCACTTAAATAATTTTGATATCTTTCTTATACTTGATAATTATCAACAACAACAAAAAAGACGATACCCAGATATTTTTAAAAGATAATAGATAAAAATATATCTAAAGATTTTAAACAATCCTAAATAGTTCTAAATTCATTTTCTACAAGATAAAATATATATCATTTAAAAATCTGAATTGCAAATAAATATTAAACCAATGTGATATAAATGATTGACCATACAATGAAGCAAAAGTTTACGGATGAAGAAACTATATTATCATACGATATATAATCGTTTATATCAGATTGAAGCTGAAATTCAATATTGATTCTTCATATTTTTTTAGATAATCCGTAATCTTCTTAGTTATTTTCTTAGGTGGATGAATGTCTATAATGTCATGATAATATCACCACTTTACCTTTTCATAAGCTTTTATAGGGCTACTTGTATTTTTTATTTTGGAGAAATCATGAAATATATGACTAATGGATGTAAACAAATAATAAAAATGGTTCTAAAATATTTATTCTCCAATTTCTATAATTTTTCTTCAATAATAAATATATAAAAAAAATTACTGTTATTAATTCATACAAAGTGGGATTTTGGTTATTGATATAATATATGTTATCTTCCAAATTTCAATTGTAATTTTAATTTTTATATGCATCAAAGAATTTTTCGATTGTTCTATCATTTGTTGTTGTTAGCAGGATTGGTATGTTAATGTCAAATTTCGTCAACATCAAATGGAATTGATATCTTGGAACCTGCACAAGCAGATTACTAGGACATTAATGTAGTGTTTTTCTGAAGACATTTTGATGCTTAAGTTAGTATAGGAAGTTTAGAGAATAGAGGAGCTCAAGATCTCTCAATGTGATAAAAGAAAAGATGTGTTGTGATTGTTTTTATGATTTTAATAATTTTGTGTTAAATGTATAATGTGAATATATATAGGGGATGGATTTTACCTTATACATATCCTTTACTGATTTAGATTGACTTTATTTTGTATCGCGATTATCTCTTCATAACTATCTATTTTAAATAATTAGAAACAATTACTAGTCATTTATTTTTTGAAATTGTCCGGCAAGTATGCTCATCCGATGACTCAGTGCCTATACGACTGACGTGCGACTCATTTTGCTAATTAAGACAACTGATCTCTTGCCATGCACTAAACATTAGTCCCCCAAGCCTCTGAACTTGGACAAATGGATTAGGTCTCTTTGTAGTTTCATTGATATCAAGGCTTCTTAGTCCTTTGAGTCACATTAGCAGTGTTGGCCCACCTTTGTGTGCTATTCAACATTTTAGTCTAGAGCACTAATATATATCATAAGAATATCACAAAAATAATTGATTTAATACAGTTTTATTTGATATAATTTTGTAAATTTCACTATATTATCTAATCAAATTCTATTGTATTATTTGTGATCTATAGTAAATTTGTTATATTTAAAGTTTTCCTTTAGTCAATGAAATTTATGCTCTTTATCGGTATATTCTGACTGTGAATTGGGCTCTCTCTATCAGGAAGTTATGTTGAAGCAAAAGTTGGATTTTGAAAAGTCAAACCCTCCCACTCTTTTGGGTAAAGGTGATATTTAAACTTCAAACTTTGGGCTTGGATACGACGGACTCACCTAAGAAATTTTGACACTTCGATGGGGTTTTGTGCGAACGGACAAAATCTCGTTCCTCTCCCTATATATAGATGCTATTCCACACTCGCATTCTCACATGTCACAAATTCACTCCAACTTTTGAGAGCTTATTGTGTAGAGAGAAAGGCTTATGTCTTTTTCACTGAGAATTTTCTTTCTACAGATTGATGTTATTCTTAAAAATATTCCCATTCCCCAAAAGTAGACAAAAAGTGGAGAAAAATAGTCAGCTAACAAGCTTTGTTTTTTGGATTTGTTATATATATATATATATATATTTCATTTTACGGAAATCCCAAAAGAACAAATCGAATCATACCAATGATTAAACTCTAATTTAAGTTAGCGTTATTTTATAATTTGTTTCGGTTACAATTTATGTTATTGTTCAACAACAACAAAAATCATCAGTCTTTCCTAGGGATGGACATTTTGTCCGCGGATTCGGATATCCGCGGATAACCGACCCGATCGGATCGGTTAATAACCGTTTAATGCGGGGACGGGAACAGTTTCGAGTAATATCCGGATATAAATTTCGGGGACGGGGCGGGGACGGTTATACATAAAACTGTACCCGCCCGTACCCGAAATATTTTTTAGTTTAATTTAAATATATAAAATTTTATTTATAAAATATATATGCTACCCAGGTAGTTCGAAGCTGGGTTCAAAGGGCCACAATATATACTTATAAATTTTATTTATAATTTGTTTCGGTTACAATTTATGTTATTGTTCAACAACAACAAAAATCATCAGTCTTTCCTAGGGATGGACATTTTGTCCGCGGGTTCAGATATCCGCGAATAACCGACTCGATCGAATCGGTTAATAACCGTTTAATGCGGGGACGGGAACGGTTTCGAGTAATATCCGGATATAAATTTCGAGGACGGGGCGGGAACGGTTATACATAAAACTGTACCCGCCCGTACCCAAAATATTTTTTAATTCAATTAAATGATATACCGCGGAATTTTAGTGGATAAAACAGATATGCTACCCAGCTAGTCGAAGCTGTGGTGCAATTAGGGCCACAATATATACTTATAACTGCACAAGACCACTACAAGATGCAATATAAGATGGAAGACTGCAGAAGATGAACAAGTGGATCTACTATGTGTCGTAGTTATCTATAATAGTGTCGTAGTTATCTATAACAGTGTCTGTAATTATCTGTAATAGTGTCTGTGTCATAGTTATCTGTAATAGTGTCTGTCGTGTCATATATATATCTGTAAGTGTAATACGTGTGTGGCTATAGTAATGCCCGCATGTAATATTAGGACTGTACTATGCAAAAGGTGACACATGTCCCATTAGGAAACATGTGCACCTACGTAGACAATGGAAGGGATAAGATAGACATGTAATAAAGATAAGTTAGACATGTAATAACTCACATGAGACAAATGTAAATAGTGTCTCGTGTGAATAGTAAGGTTATACCTCATCTATAAATAGAGGTAGCCTCAGTAGTAGAAGGGCAGACTTGGCTATACCCGAAATATTTTTTAATTTAATTTAAATATATAAAATTTTATTTATAAAATATATATGCTACCCAGCTAGTTCGAAGCTGGGTTCAAAGGGCCACAATATATACTTATAACCACCAGACCACTCTCACTTTAATATACAATATAACATATAAATATATTTATTTATTAAATTTACATATTACTTAAAATATTGATATAAATAGAAAATGTTAATGATAACCCTAACCCCAATTCGTTATCCTTTCTTTCTTTCTACCTAGTCGGCGCCAGGAAGATCGTACACTCCATAGCCTGCGGTGGTCCAGCTCTCCATTTCTCCAGCCGGCAGCTTCAATCGACCAGCCTCCAGCAGCCGACTGCCTCCACAGCTTCCAGCAGAGAAGCAGCGATCCAGCCTCCCCTGTCTCTCTCTCTTTCTTTGTGGAGGTTTGTTTCATTATTGGAATCGTCTTTTGATTCGGGATTTTTTTCAAGGAGGTTACGAAACTCTTCTTCAAGAAAGGACATTGCTCGCTGCAGAACAGAGCTTGTTCTGTTTAAAGCAGAGACGATATCTGGGTTATACGAGAAATCACCAAATTTGTCTGAAAGATTAGAAAGATGATTCAAAGATTCAAAAAATGAGGAATCTTCATCTGGGTTGTTGCCAAATTTCGTATCAGAATTGCTACATTGGTAATTGGTGATCATGGAGTCTATCTTATCTGAGAATAACTCCACGCAGTTTGGAACTTCTGGCGGGTTTGGTTTATTTTGTTCTTCGGCGGACAAATTATGTAAGAAATTATTGATTTCTTCCAATAACTGAGGAATACTCATCTCCGGGGGGTCTAAGGAGGTTGGTTGATCTTCGGTATTGTTATTGTTATTGTTATTGTTGTTGTCTTTGTCATTATCAGAATTTTCTGTTTCTGGATGTTGTGGGCTATCAACTTTGGCTTCAAGAGTGGTTTCATAGCCTTGTCTGGATATGTATTTGTCAGGCTGTGGGCTATTCTTTTCATTCTCCATATTTGTACAATGTCACAATCTTTGTTTTTGGTAATTTCTATTCCTTTAATTTTCCTGTCTGCTAAAGGGGAGTTTAATTTGATTTACCAGAAAGAGAGTGGAAGAGTAAATTCATGGCTAAAGCGAGGGAGTAAATTTATAAGTAGGGTGAAGAAGCTGCTTTATAGCTTCTCCGTTTTAGCATTCTCCTTATTTATTTATTTTCCTTGATTCTGGTTGTTGTTCTTACATAGCGATTCTGACCTAACAAGAAATGAAACCCATGAGTTTTTTGATTCTGATTTTTTTTTTTTTTTAATAATCGGGTATTGGGGCAGTTTTTTGGTTGTATCTGTCCCCTGCCCGATCCCGTTTAGTTATAATCGTATCCGAACTGGAGCAGTTTTCGGATAGTTTCGGTTACACAATTAATTGTTCGGTTTCGGGGACGGATATGGCAAAAACCGTCCCCGCCCGTCCCATGCCCATTCCTAGTCTTCCCTCCCACGCAACAAATACATAATTGTATGAAAATACTATTAACACTTGTAGTCTTTGGAATTTCCAAACAAAAATAAAAAAATTCCACACAACTATTATTATTCACTTTCTGACACGTGCTATATTGTGAAATTCGCTTTACTTGAACTCCTTGGTAAATTCCACCCAAATTAGACCCTATTTTAAGTGATTTCCATTTAATGTTTTTATAATTAATCTTTGCAATAAATGATAAGTGTTTTACCAAAGGCATGCATGTTGGAAATAAATTTGATAAATTTGATTTGGCTCAAATTATGTTACATGTTATAAAAATTAATTTAGGAGTCCATTAAAATATTAAAGCCCAAAGAGCCCAAATTCTAGAAACATGCTCTAGAAATTGTCTTAGAAAATATCTAGATATTTTAAGAAGAGAAAGTAGTAGAGAGTGGTAGAGAATTCTAGAGAATTGAATAATTTAATAGGAAAATCTAGAAGATGAATTATAATCATTGGATTAAGAGAATGTTGGCAAAATCCTAGCCATTAGTTAGGATGAGCTTATAGTATAAATATGGGTGGTCTTGCTCATTTTGTATCAAGCCAAAATTTGAGAATCAATAACAAGTATCCTATTTCTCCAAACCAAACTTTGTTTCCTTATATTTTCCAAACATCTTAAAGCCTTCTAAAGCATTCATCTTCTAACAAAGTGGTATCAGAGCTAGTTAATTGATGTCAAACATATCACTATAGCATATCAAATCGAAGCTCTCGATGAGAGGAACATGACGGTGAAAAAATCATCCTGACTGGAGTTGAGACGATCCCTCATGCTCCTTTGGAAGTTTGCTGCGCGAAATTACCGAGTCAATCCGAGTTTGGTTGGTTTGGACCGAGTTTGAGGTGAGTTCAAGACCTTCTTAAGGTATTTCGGTGTTCTAAATCCATCTGTGCAGTCAAAAATTTTAAATTCTAACTGTATATAAAGATATGGCTAGTAATATGGCATCATTTCAAGTTCCTATGCTCAACAAAAGCAACTATGATAATTGGAGTATTAAGATGAAGGCTCTATTAGGTGCACATGATGTTTGGGATGTTGTAGAGAAAGGATACAATGAGCCACAAGATGAGGCTACATTATCTCAAGCTCAAAAGGAAAGTTTAAAAGACTCAAGAAAGAGAGACAAGAAAGCTCTCTATCTCATTTATCAAGCTTTAGATGATGATGGTTTTGAGAAGATCTCAAGTGCAACATTTGCTAAGGAAGCATGGGAGAAGCTGCAAACGTCTTGCAAGGGAGCTAAACAAGTCAAGAAGGTACGTCTCCAAACACTAAGAGGTATATTCGAAGCTTTACATATGAAAAAGTCAGAATCTGTGTCCGACTACTTTTCTAGAGTTTTGGCCGTTTCTAATCAAATGAAAAGAAACGGTGAAAAACTAGAAGATGTAAGGATCATGGAAAAGATACTTCGCTCATTAGATCAAAACTTTGAGCACATTGTGGTGACAATAGAGGAAACAAAAGATTTGGAAGAGATAACTATCGACCAACTAATGGGGTCCTTGCAACCTTATGAAGAAAAGCATAAGAAGAAGCAAGAGATCACTGAACAACTATTCAAAATGCAACTCAAGGAGAAAGAAGAAGTTATAGGTTATGATAGAAACAACCGTAATCATGGAAGAGGCTGAGGCCAAGGACGAGGAAGAGGAAGAGGTCATGGTCGTGGACAAGGTTGGCATTACAACACCAACACTTCCAACAACAACTACGAAAAGGGAGAAAGCTCAACAAGAGGACGTGGAAGAGGAAATTCAAACCCACGGTATGAAAAATCTCAAGCTCAGTGTTATAATTGTCAGAAATTTGGACATTATGCTTCAGAATGTAGAGCTCTCAAAACCAAATTTGAAGAAAAGGTCAACTATGTGGAAGATAAAAGAGAAGAAAATGAGACTCTATTACTAGCATATAAAGGCAATGATGAAAAACAAGATAACACTTGGTATCTTGACACTGGTGCAAGCAACCATATGTGTGGGAAAAGAAGCATGTTCGTGGAGCTCAATGAATCAGTAAGCGGTAATGTTTCCTTTGGTGATGAGTCTAAAATTCCAGTGAAAGGCAAAGGTAAAATTCTTATTCGGTTGAAGAATGGTAGACAACAATTTATTTCAAATGTCTACTATGTGCCCAATATAAAAAATAATATTTTGAGTTTAGGTCAACTCTTAGAGAAAGGCTATGATATTCACATGAAAGATGGTAGTCTTTCAATAAGAGATAATACAAGTAATTTGATCACCAAGGTGCCAATGTCAAGGAATAGGATGTTCTTGCTTAACATCCAAAATGATGTAGCAAAGTGTCTTAAAAGTTGCTACAAAGATGCATCTTGGCTTTGGCATCTTCGATATGGGCACTTAAACTTTGGTGGCTTAGACTTGCTATCCAAGAAGAACATGGTAAGAGGACTACCTTCCATCAATCAACCTGATCAACTTTGCGAAGGATGCTTACTTGGAAAACAATTCAGGAAAAGTTTTTCAAAGGAGTCAAATTCAAGAGCCCAAAAGCCGCTCGAGCTCATACATACTGACGTCTGTGGACCAATCAAGCCAACCTCTCTCAGTAAAAGTAATTATTTTCTTCTCTTTATAGATGATTTCTCAAGAAAGACGTGGGTGTATTTCTTAAAGAAAAAGTCAGAAGTTTTTGAAGTTTTCAAAAGTTTAAAGCTACAGTTGAAAAAGAAAGTGAACGAGAGATCAAGGCAATGAGATCCGATCGAGGTGGAGAATTCACTTCCAAGGAGTTCCTGTAGTTTTGTGAAGTAAATGGAATTCGACGCCCTCTAACCGTTCCAAGATCCCCCCAACAAAATGGAGTGGCAGAAAGGAAGAATAGGACAATCCTCGAAATGGCACGGAGCATGCTCAAAAGTAAGAGATTGCCAAAGGAATTTTGTGCTGAAGCAGTAGCATATGCAGTCTACCTCTCCAATCGATCTCCAACAAGAAGTGTTCGGGGAAAGACACCTCAAGAGGCATGGAGCGGAAGAAAGCCCGACATTTCCCATCTGAAAGTTTTCGGAAGTATAGCCCATGTTCATGTACTGGATGAGAGAAAAACAAAGCTCGATGATAAAAGTGAAAGCTTCATTTTCATTGGCTATGATGCTAACTCAAAGGGCTACAAGTTGTACAATCCAAGCAATAAAAGGATTGTGATTAGTCGATATGTGACATTTGATGAAGAAGGAGAATGGGATTTTGGATCTCATACAAATGATTTCAACTTCTTTCCTCAATTGGAAGAAGATGAGCAATCGTCAGTGGAGCAACCAAGAGAAGTGCAACAAGAGCTACCCACTCCACCTACTTCACCAACAACAGCTATTGGAGGCTCACCACCATCATTTCTAAATGAAAGAAGCGTCTCACGTGCAAGGAGTGTAGAAGAAATTTATGAGGACACTGAAAGGATAGAAGATCTCACACTTTTCTGTCTATTTGCCGATTGGGAACCTGTGAATTTTCAAGAAGCTGTACAAAACAAGAAATGGAGAGATGCTATGGATGAAGAGATTAAATCAATTACAAAGAATGATATGTGGGAGCTTGTCTCACTTCCAAAAGGGCATAAAGCTATTGGTGTCAAATGGGTCTACAAAACAAAGAAAAATGCAATGGGAAATATTGAAAGATACAAGCCAGACTAGTTGCAAAAGGATATAGACAAAGAGCTGGCATCGACTATGATGAGTTATTTGCTCCAGTTGCTCTCCTAGAAACAATAAGACTAATAATTTCTTTAGCAGCTCAAAATAGGTGGAAGATCCATCAAATGGATGTAAAATCTGCCTTCTTGAATGGATTTTTGGAGGAAGAAGTCTATATTGAACAACCAATGGGCTAAGTGGTAAAAGGACAAGAAGACAAAGTCTTTAAACTAAAGAAGGCTCTCTATGGACTAAAGCAAGCACCAAGGGTGTGGAATAACAGGATTGATAAGTACTTGCAACATAATAACTTCACCAAATGCCCACATGATCATGCATTTATGTTTAGATCAAAGAAGGAGATGTCTTGATCGTGTGCTTGTATGTGGACGACTTGATTTTCACAGGGAATAATCCAAATATGTTTGAAGAATTCAAGAAAGCAATGACCAAAGAGTTTGAGATGACTGACATTGGACTTATGGCTTATTATCTTGGCATCCAAGTAAAACAACAAGAAGATGGAATTTTCATCTCACAAGAAAGCTACGCAAAGAAGATCCTCAAAAAATTCAAAATGGATGATTGCAAGCCAATTAGTACACCAATAGAGTGTGGTACTAAGCTATCAAAACACGATGAAGCAAAAAAGGTGGATACAACACTCTTCAAGAGTTTGATTGGCAGTCTACGGTATTTGACATGCACAAGACCTGATATTCTCTATGCTATAGGGCTAATAAGTCGCTACATGGAGAATCCAACCATGACTCACTTCAAAGCTGCTAAAAGAATTCTTCGTTATCTCAAAGGTATAATCAACTTTGGCTTGTTCTATTCAACAACAAATGATTACAAGCTTGTTGGTTATAGTGATAATGATTGGGCTGGAGATGTTGATGATCAAAAAAGTACTTCAGGCTTTGTGTTCTTCATGGGAGATACTGCCTTCACCTGGATGTCATAGAAGTAACCAATAGTCACTCTATCAACCTGTGAAGCTGAGTATGTAGCTGTTACATCATGTGTTTGTCATGGAATATGGCTAAGAAATTTGTTGAAAGAGCTTGGATGGCCACAAGAAAAATCAACTAAGATTTTTGTTGACAATAAGTCTGCTATAGCTTTGGCAAAGAATCCAGTGTTTCATGATCGAAGCAAACATATTGATACTCGCTACCATTACATAAGAGAGTGCATCACAAGAAAGGATGTACAAGTGGAATTCGTGAAGTCTCAAGATCAAATTGCTGATATCTTCACCAAGCCACTTAAGCATGAAGAATTTGTTAAGTTGAGAAGCTTGCTTGGAATGACAAATCAAGTTTAAGGGGGGTGTTGGAAATAAACTTGATTTGGCCCAAATTATGTTAGATGTTGTAAAAACTAATTTAGGAGTCCATTAAAATGTTAAAGCCCAAAGAGCCCAAATTCTAGAAACATGCTCTAGAATTGTCTTAGAAAATATCTAGATATTTTAAGAAGAGAAAGTAGTAGAGAGTGGTAGAGAATTCTAGAGAATTTAATAATTTAATAATTTAATAGGAAAATCTAGAAGGTGAATTATAACCATTGGATTAAGAGAATGTTGGCAAAATCCTAGCCATTAGTTAGGATGAGCTTTTAGTATAAATAGGGGTGGTCTTGCTCATTTTGTATCAAGCCAAAATTTGAGAATCAATAACAAGTATCCTATTTCTCCAAACCAACTTTATTTCCTTATATTTTCAAAACATCTTAAAGCCTTCTAAAGCATTCATCTTCCAACAACGCATGGCTTGGAAATTTCTAAGTTAACTATGTTTCATTCTCCCATGGGCAGTTCTAGATTTGGATTTTTTTTTAATTATTATTAATTCATTTTTTTAATGAATATTATTATTAATTTCGTTATTTATATAAAAGTGAAACAATTGCCAAAAAATATGCTGTTAACGTCGGGTTGTGCAGGAAAATAATTTCTTCTCAGTAGATGGAGTCCCAAAGAATCCATTCCCAATTTTGTGGAAAGAAATTAAGCAAAGAAAGAAAACTGTCGTAGCTCGTCACTGTAGATGCATTTAACCTTTCTAAAATCATGATTCAAATTCATTACATGCCGTATAGAGCTTGTATAAGTTGTACATTATCGAAAGTCATTGATGGACTGCTAGATACTTTTTTTTTTTTCAGGTGTTGAAGGAGATGCTTGTATATATCCACTTGTTTAAACTTAATCATAGTCATTGATTCCAATCCCTCAAGGTTAGTTAGCTAACAATTTCTTATATCAGTTTGATTGATTAGCGATCGTTGTAATGACTGAATTTTTAAGGCTCTAAGATTCTTGGGAATAAGTTAAATAATAATAATATTATTATTATTATTATAATGTTTGATTAAACAATGACATTAAAATAAATAACAATGTTAAAATAAAATTTATAAAAGGGTAAACAATATTTATACTTCTATAACTTTTAATCGATTTATACTTTAATTTTTTAACTATTTTTTCTTAACATTTCGTCCCCTAAATTTTAATCAATTTACACTTTAGTTCCCTAACTATTTTTTCTTAATATTTAGTCTTCTAATTTTTTAAATTTAACAACATTAATCCAACTACTAATTTTATGTGGAATTTAATGTATGATTTGTTTTTTTTTTTTCTTTTTTCAACGAATAAATATTTATAAAAAAAAAACCTAAAATTATTAAACTACCTCAAACTTCTTTTTTCATTAAAAAAAAAATATACATTAAATTCTACAAAAAATTAGTAGTTGGACTAATATTATCAAATGTAAAATGTTAGGGGACTAAATGTTAAAAAAAAAATAGTTAGGAGACTAAAGTGTATATTGAGTAAAAATTATAGGACTAAATATTAAGAAAAAATAATTAAGGGACCAAAGTATAGATTTAATAAAAATTAGGAGATGATAAGTGTTGTTTAGCCTTTATAAAAATATAAATGAAACAAAATTAGAAGATATTTTTATTTATTTATAAATGAGATAAAATAAAAAAAATCATAAATAATTACACAAATATATACGGAAAATAAAGCATTATAACATATTTTTTAGGGAGTGTTATAGGAACGATGATTACTACTAATGCAGCAATGCTTTAAATTTAATTACAGATTAATAGTAAAATTAAATATATGAATATACGAATCATTTTTATTACGATTCTTATTATTATAAAGACCAAATTGAAAATTCATTTTTCAACTTTATTACAAAGAGAAATAAAAAAAACAAGTAAATTTGCACTTCAATTATATTTTGACAAGAGCACAATATATAATATTTAAGGTAAAAAAAAGTGATATGAACATTTCCCTATGAATTCATTTTTATAATAATGGAAATAAAAATATTCAATCAAAAGAATATCATAGTTCAGGTACTCATTTCACAAAATATTAAAACAGCCGGAGCCATTTTTCCACTAGAAATGAATTTTGTTGTATATGAAGACTTGAAGCTCTATGGTTTGCTTTTAGTTTTAGTTTTGCAAGTACTGAATTACTTCATTTGTTATGTTTATTTATTTTATTTTATTTTTGTTAAAAGTTATTGCTTAATGTCCAACATACAAGATCAAAAACTTTGTTATGTTTCATTTTATTGTTATATATATATATATTTGGTAGTTGTTTCTGCGATTTCAAATTTGGAATTACAACACCAACTTTATCAAACTATTAGACCAAGTCTTTTGCCTATTCTATAGGGAGGAGCTTCAGCTTTTAACGTCCATTTTAATTTTTAATTCTTGAGAATATTATACCATTTAACTCCAAATCCAGCCAACTTTCACCTTCTATCTTTTGTTTTTCAAATTACCCACTAAATCAAAAATTCCTATTTTCACAAAAATGTAGGACCAGATGAAGAATCAAATGTGTTTTCCTTTTTTAAAGATGTGTTAAATCAATTATGCTACAAGTTTTTGTTAATTTGTAGTAGTTAATGAATATAAAGTCCTTGCTAGTTTTTGTTTTCGTTTTCTTATTACTTTTCTGTTTTGTTAGTTATATTCGATGAATTTGAAATAGGTTTATATCCACTTTAGCTTTGTTTAACGAAAGTTTCCTTCTCCTTTGGAAGAAATGGAAGGGGAAAAAACACCTACTTTATCAGGAAAAACAAAGACCAATAGAATATTAAACAGCATAGTAAATTGGTTTATTATTGAACATCAACTTTGTGTCATAAGAGAACAGAAATCAAAAAATCACGTTATTGTATCAATTAAACTAAGCTTAAAAGTTATAAACATAAGATGTCCTATTAGAAAAAAAAACAGAGGATTCGACTATATATCAACAATTTCATGGAGATTCAAACAACTTTTTCCTAATACACTTAAAAAAGACTAACATCTTATCACGATTGGGAAGATTTTGTTTGATTACAGGCTCATCCTCGAACCTCTTAATCCAAGCACTCAAGTTAGGAAACGCCTGAGCTTCAAGCAGTTTCACACCAACTATCTCTTCTATGACTTGAAACCAATGAGCTATATAGCCCCCAAAAGCTATGTCCAGAATTCCAATTTCTTCTCCTCCGAAAAACTTTTTGTCTGCAAGTGCTTCATCTTCAAATACTCTTAGCATTTCTATACATTCCTTTTTGGCCTTCTCTTGTTCTTCCCTGGTTGTCCGGAATATTATCCAAATTAGAGGACCCTGTTAACATTTTTTTGAAACGTTGTAATTACTTAGTATTTACTTTTAAAAAAAAAAAAAAACATAATATATGTTTGACACTTTTTTTTTTTAATTTAACACATAAATATATTTCATAAATATAAGGATTAAAAAATATTCATATTATATGCAATAAACACATGTTCAGAATGTTACTGAAATTGAACATATGTCGTCTAACACATGAAAAATGTTAAAAATATAATTCTGTCTATCACATAATTAGAAACTTATAATAGGTAGGATTTAAAACCTTTACCTTATCTTCTGCAAATTTGACCCAAAATCGAGCCAAAGATCTCTCAAAAGGGTCATTGGGAAGTAAGGAGATTTGTGGCCATTTCTCTTCAATATATTCTATAATGATCATAGATTCACATATTGGTTTTCCACAATGAACAAGAATTGGGATCTTCTTGTGAACTGGGTTGTATTGTAATAGCAACTTGCTCTTATTGTTAAGGTCTTCTTCTATGCACTCGTATGGTATCCCCTTCATTTTCAAAACCCATATTACCCTGCTACTAAATGGACTAGGCCAAGCTCCATGTAGCTTCACCTTTTCCATTTATGAGAATTACAAAAAATCTCTGTGAGATATTGACTAACATGGTTTCAAATTATATACAAGGACCATTTCATCATTATCTTTCTTTCTTTCTTTTTTAGGTCATATTATCTATCTTTCTTGGATAGCAATATTTAAGTATTAGTTATTTATAGTCAATAAGCAAAAAAAAAAAAAAAAATTGTCTTAAAATAAGTACTTTTTAAATTAATACAAATGGGTTTAGTTTGTTACTTATATTGACTGCTTTCTTTATAATATTGCTAGCTAGTTGGTCACTAAAGAATAGTTGTATTGTACCCACTGCCAGGGTTTCATCTCTACCTACTTGTTCATTTTTTATCGTTTTGTTATGTGTAGTTTTTTTCTAATAAATTAAGTACGTTCCACAGCAATTAATTAATTATTTAGATTATTTTTCTAATAAAAGTTTCTAATATCCAAAAAAAAATCATAGATTTGGCTTGACAAATGTAACGATTCTCCATTTTTTATACTTAAAATAGGTACTTATCGATTGATTAAAAAAATACATAATTATGATAAAAAAGTAACGAAAATTAAAAAAATTGCTCAAAAAGAACAAAAGTCAATTTTTTTTTGCTAATTAGAACAAAAATCAAGTTATTATAACAAGTATTATTCTAATCATCAAGTAAGCAGTATGCCCAGATATAATTACATAAAGTATAATTTTAGGATTAATGCAATTCTTGTAAGACAAGTAATTATTATTATTAGAATATGGATGTTCCTTTCTTAATCAATCAAATCTCAATGTTATATAGTAATAACAAAATATCTTTAACAAAACTATAAGTAGCTGAAACGAAAGAGAATGAAAAAAAAAAAAAAAATCCGTAACATATTTCTTAAAAAGAAGAAATAAGTTCAATTACATAAGGAAGTTAGGAGGTTTGTAGGAGGAGAGCTTCAGGAGGTAGTGTATGGGATTTTTATTATTATTTTTTAAAATAAACTCTTGGATGGTTAAAGTTCAAAATAATAAAAGAGGGAAAAGGTATTTTAGGCTCCTCTTTTAAGGAAAGAACCATTAGCCCGTTTTTCTCTCTCTCTCAATCTTTTTTTTCCTTTTAATCCAAACCCATAAATAGAGATTGACATGGGAAGAACGGAGACAATTTTTATTATATTTATCTCTAAAATTAAACAAATAATTGTATATTCGAAACTGTTTGAAAATTGCTCTTGTTCGAGGACGGATATAACCGTGCGAGAATGAATACAAAAAAATAACCACTTAATACCCATTTTTTTAATCAAAAAAATTAATTCATCATAATATCCTATTTCAATACATACATATTTTAACATCCAAAAAATAGTTGCATATCTTAACAATTTTTTTTTATATATAATTAAATTAATTTTAATTAAATTAAAAAATATATTTTGGATATGGGTGGGTACAATTTTACGTATAACCGTCTCCGTCCCGTCCTCGATAATTTATATTCGAGTATACGTCAAAATCGTCTCCATCCTCAAAAATAGCAAGTATTAACCGATCCGTCGGATCGGGTATCCATAGATACTCAAAACTGCAGATAAAATGCTCATTCCTACCCATAAACTTAAACATCTACCACCACTTACTTTTACGATTACTAGCATCATTAACATCACCCACAATCAGCACCACAATTTTCCTTTATCCCCCCCATGTCCCCAATGCCTTACACTGAGCCACCTTTGATTGTTTTTGAACCAATGATAACAATGTGACTCGCAATGGTGCATGTAAAGGTTTAGTTCACAACAAATCAATTAGATACAAACAAAATAATCCAAATCAAACGGATCAACCATTATCACAATCTGAACTTTTTATGTAGTCAAGTTTAATTTGCACCAAAATTGACCTCGTATGAGCAAAATCGACTAAAACGACCAAGTTTGACACGTACTAACAATGGCGTCAAGTTTTGTTTGTAACAAAATTAACCAAAATCAATTAAAATTCTTAACAACTTGCTAACAAGTAGTTGATGTTAATGAATCTATTTCTATAATTTGACACTTTTAGGACATTTATAAACTTTGGCCACCAACCTAAACCTGTTTAAATAAAATCATGTAGTGTATTGTAATGATGCTTTTTTTTTTTTTTTTAAATGAACATTTTTGAAATGTTTTGTGGTGTATTAAAGAGTTTTTTATTGGTTTAATGTATAACATAACCTTATTTCATATATAGAACTTTATTTTTAACCTCCTCTAGAAAAAAAAATATATGTGTATTTACGTTATGTGTTTTAATGTTAGAAGAAAATGAACATTTTTTTTCTTGAGAGATTAAAAATGAAACCAGTTAAATAAGCTGGTCACTTATGTAACTGAGAGTTTTTTATTATTTTTTCAATTTTTTTTTATATATTTAGGCAGTTTGCATATAGAGAGGAAAAATTAATGTATGTAATCGTAAAAGTAAAGTTATAAGATTAAATTGACCCAAAATTTTATAAAAATTAATATTCTTTAGAGAAAATATCTTAAAGGTCCCTTAGATTAATTTATTTGTGCTATTTAGTCCATTATAATAGAAACAATATCATTTAGTTTCTTAACTTCATAAAAAGGGTCAATTAAAAACAAATTATATTATTTTAATAATTTTTTTATTAAAATATTATTATTTTTTGTCAAGTAATTAAATGCAATTAAAACATGACTCTTTAACAATGGTAAAAATACAATTCATATGAAAAACATTCATAAAATATTTGTGTTTTTAGTAATTGTTAATTGTCAATATTTTATTTTAATGCTTTATTGATTTTTAATTTTTGTTAAAAATAAAAATATATATTTAAATAATTTTTTGTTTGAATATTATTATTGTCATTTTTTTCTTAAGCAATTTCATATTATATTAAATTTTTATTCTTGTTAAAAGACTCATATATTAATCGATCACTTGTATTAAATAATAATACTTTAATTATAAAATTATTAAAATAATATAATTTATTTTTAATTTTTCCTTTTAGTGTTTACAAAGATAATGAGTTAAAAGACACCATTTCAAGTATAAAAAATTAAACAAGATAAATAACCTAATATAAAGAATTTTTATGAAATCTCACCCTAACTTTTACTTACTTATACTAGCTACTTAATTATTTTGATTTAGTAAATAAATTGCATTTTTGTCTCCCAATATTGTTCTTTTAACAATGTTTTTTCTTACATTTATCATTTTTTTTTAATAATTAATGGTGCTAGAATCTTGAAGGAAATTGACATTGATCATTGAGCTAATATATTCAGAACAAACTTGGACTTGTCCAATAAAATACATAAAAAGCTTGAGCCTGTAGGCGGTGATTAAAGTTGCGAAGTAGGCCTCCCACAAGTAGCCACTTGATTGGAGGTTTTGGCGGTTTGGCCGCAAGAATTGTATAGCCTAAAATTAAAAACAAAATAATGCTCTTGTTTTATGAAGGTACAAAAATCGGATAACGATTATCTACTTCTATTTATTTTTTACTTCTGTTTAAATCTTAAATATTTACTTTTATATCTAATACATAACATAAAATTTAAAATATAAAAAAAAAGTATTATTTTAAATGATAAATAAATAATAACGGTTTAAATTTAACAAACAGAAACTTTTTATATTAAAATATCTAACCTCATATTTTGCAATCCCCACAAAAAGAATAAAAAAAAAGTTGAAGTGAAGCTCTCTATAAGCAGTTTGAATTGCTTCTAATAGATTCCGAAATCAAAGTAGTACTAGTACTTGTATTTGGTTAATTTATAGAACAAAAAATGCTAATAAGTGTCAAATTCGTCTTATTATTATTATTATTTTGTAATTAAAATTAGTTGAAATACTACAGATAACTTATTTACAAGCATGGAACCAACGTAACATCTCTCATTATATTGTAAAGAAGTACCAAAAAGATCCAAATATCTATATTAAGGTCAACAAACTAAATCATTAATATATGAATATGTATATATTACATTCCTACTATAACCTTATTTGTTAGAGTGAATAATAGTAAACAGTTGTCATGTATCAGCAAATCACGGAAAAAACTTCATCATAACAATGACAAGTAATATAGAGATATAATTTTTTTTAAAGTAAACACAAGCTCCTAGTAAAAATTAACGTCCATTTATTTATTTATTCGAACCAACCGTTTATATTAAAAATACTAACAACAATAATTAATACTTAAAATTGTGCTAAAAAAATTTTTTGTGCAAAATATATTGTGTGCCTTCAATTTCCAAATTTATCATCCTACTACCATTTTTTTCTAACTGCAAGGCGACATCAGCCCACTAGAACATAGTTTTTGTATCTTATAATCTTCTTACAATAGATGCGAATGCGCAAATAATACATTTTAGATAATTTTTTTTCAACAATTTATTTTAATTATAAATATATATATATATATATATATATATATATATATATATATATATATATATATTATTTTTTTAATATATCGATAGATAATCATCATGCTTTTAATAGAGTTTAAATTCTTTTTTTAATAGAGTTATATTTCTTTTACGTCTCTTATCTGAAAATTAAGATTAAAAATATTGGTTAAATAGTTAGTTAATTAGGTGATAGCTTGTTAACATTTTACTTGAGTGTTATGTTTTCTTGTATATATAAATACTCAGCTCTCTATATAATGATATAAGGAAAAATACAATTCAGTTGCAGATATTTTCATTAGCTTCTTCATATGTTTCAGTATGGTATCAGAGCAATAAAAGATTCTAGGGTTCATTCCTTACTTCGATCTTGATTTTTTTTTTCTCGCGATTTCTCAATGGCAGCCAAGAACACTGTTTCGTATCGTGATATTATTCATTCTCCACTTTCCAGTCATCCTTCTGATCCAGCTCAGAATGTTGTTTCTCCTTCATGTACAGAAAATTCTGCTTCGTCTTCTTTTGATTTGCTCTCTCAAAATGTCTCCTCTACACCACCAGTGAGTGTAAGTTTGTCTATTAAGCTTGATCAACACAACTTCTTAATATGGAGAGAATAAATGAAAAGTCTAATCATCGCCTATGGTCTCGAAGGATTCATTGATGGATCGTTATCTTCTCTTTCAATGTTTCTTGATTCCAATCAGTCTGTTCTCAATCCTCGGTACACAAATTGGAATAGATTGAACAATCTTGTCAAAAGTTGGATTTATGCATCAGTCTCTTCTGAAATGACGTCAATGATATCCCGTAAACGAACTGCCAATGATCAATGGCAATCTTTGTCTGAAACTTTTGCATCCAATGCTCAATCCAAACTTATTGATTTACGTAGTCAGTTGCAAACACTTAAAAAAGAAGGTTTGTTTGTTGCTGAATATATTTCCAAGATTCGCACTATTTCTCATCATCTTGAAGCTATTGGTGAACCTATCTCTGAGCCTGATATAGTCATGTATGCTTTGGCTGGTTTGAGTAATCAGTCAGGTTATAATCTTTTTGTTGCGTCTGTTAACATGATGACTACTACTCCTACCTTCAGTTCTTTTCACAGTCAACTTGAAACTTATGAAAGAATGATTATTCATCAGTTTGGTATTGCTAAAGATAGAGTGTTTCATGCTCATGTGGCATCCACCAATCGATCTGCTTTTTCTTCTAAATCCAAGTTTCCTATGTCTCACTCAAAGTCTGAGTCGTGGAACTTACAATCTTTTCTTAAAGATCTTCCCACACAATCGTCTGTTTCATGCTTTGCTCATCCACAACTTGTGTCTTCCAGTTATAGCTATTACAAGAAAGGCACTGGTATGAAACATATATGTCAAATCTGTGACAAGATTGGTCATAAGGCATCTCGATGTTTCCTTTGCGTGATCTTCTCAACAAAACATATAAGAGTGATTCGATTCCTGTGCGATCTCCTGCTACCTTCTCAGTTGCAGCTAATGTTCCTCCACCATCAGATAATGCTTGGCTACTTGACACTAGTGCTAGCCATCACTTGGCCTCCAATGTCTCTAATGTTCCTCAGTCTTCTTTATACACCGACTTTGAAGGTGTATCACTAGGTAATGGTAATCTCCTTCCCATTCATTGTGTTGGTCAGGGTTTGTTATCTTCTTCACATGACTCTTGTCTTTTTGCTCTTAAAAACATTCTTCACACTCCACATGCTACTTATTTTAATATTTTATTTTATATTTTTATTATTACTTATAATAAAACATTTAAGAAATTAAGTTAATATTTTCATTCCAACTTCTTACGGTAAAAATTAGTAAGCAAAAAGTAAATGAATGAGTTTTAGACTCCCTTTTCTCTTCAATTTAATTCATGTTTATTTTTATTCCTGATAGATTCTCGTTACGAACCCTTAATACTATTCATGATGAAGAAAAGCTTTAGAAAGCCTAAGAAAATCTCTCACTCTACAAAACTGCCTCCAAATGGTTGGCTCATTCTTCGGAAACTGTTAGTGCCTTATTCACTTCACCTTCATTTAACTAAAATTACATATTGATAAGGGCCTAACAGAGTAGCCATAGTTTTGAGATCTCCCTACAGTAAGATGAAAATAGCAAATTCTTACCATTATTAGTAACTAAAGTTTTGAATACATGGTGAGGTAAAAACACTTAGGTCAAGAAAATAAAGATAACGACGACTATAATATTTGCAGATTATGTAAAGAAGTATTTTGCTGCATTGTTATTTCACAAGATAAGAGACGGGGATATAGGATAACAAAACACAAGTAGGACTAGAGGATGGAAAACTTATCAGTACGTACCAACATGAAAGAATAAAATTAACTCCGGCCAGTTGGATAAAAACATCACCAGACTTCAGGACGGAGGAGGCTTCCATCTACCAGAGAGGTAAACACTTTCACCAACTTTACAACCAGGTACATCATATCCTTCATCACTTGAGCCTCATATTCAAGATACTTTTTCCACTCTTGAACAAATCTAAAGAAAGAAAGCAGATAACACAACACGGTCAAAATTTTATATATACAGTAGTAATGTAAAATTCCAGCATGCATGGAAAATTTATGAAAATTGAATATTTCCCATTAATGAAAAATATATGTTTATTTATAATTTATATGCTCCAAATCAACAATTTTTATAGTGAAAAATAAAATAGTTTACAATTATGTATGTTTAATATATGTGAGATTTATGGTACAAATGATATACATAATTAATATTTTTTGTTTTGCTATTGGTAAATAATCAATATAAAATGTATTTTTTATTTATAATATTATATTTTTGTAATGAAATATTTAATTTTTTGAAATATATATAAAATTTTCATAATTATAAAAAAATGGTTAAATTTAGAAGTAAACATATATAAAGTAAATATTAAATTTTAGAAAAATCGGATATGGGGAAGGAATGGAGTGGGGAGTATGATCCTTGACCCTACCCCATAATGATATTTTATCCGGCAAACAATCCCCTCCGTGAAAAAATCAGAGTTTTTTGCAGTTACCCACTTTGTTGGAGAAAATCGACAACACGCTAAAGATAATTGATAAAGACTATGTGTTTACCTTTCATCTTCTTCGGCTTGCAACACCAGCAATATTGCTCTTCAAGCTTTGATATTATTTAAAAATTTAAGGAGACCTTGGATAGCATTGTAGTATTTGATATGTATTTTGTGTAGATGGGTTAGCTCAAGTTATATCGGATATTTAATAATATATAAGGTCACATGAAGAACCTTAGAGTTGGAGGAGATGTTAAAAAATGTAACAAAACAACATTGTTTGATATTATAAAAGCTCAAGTTTTAGAGCTTAGGAGCTTAATATTACAAAAGATATGTAGCCAATTGTTGTTATTGGAGGTGCTACATACTTTCCTTAGATATATCAAGATCATTTTAAAACATTCAACATTTAATTT
>CM055652.1:14681585-14763849 GCA_029378325.1 Elaeagnus macrophylla
GATTGGGCATCATGTTGTGATGATCGCCGTTCCACCAGTGCCTATTGTATCTTTCTTGGAGGCAATTTAATCTCATGGAATACCTCTAAACAGAAGGTAGTGTCTCGTTCTAGTACTGAATCAGAATACCGTGCTATGGCCAATGCCACTGCTGAATTAAAATGGCTGATGTCTCTATTTGTTGAGTTACACTTGCCTATCCCAGCTCCACCAACACTTTTGTGTGATAATCAAAGTGCTCAAAGTCTTGCTCGCAATCCAGTCCTTCATTCTCGTACCAAACATATTGAAATTGATCAGCACTTTGTGCGTGATCATGTTCTGGCTAACAAGCTTTGTCTTCAATATGTTCCTTCCTCTCATCAGCTTGCTGACTTCCTCACCAAACCTCTATCTACGGATCAATTTCATTTCTTCAAGCCCAAACTATTGGTTCTTCCGAAACCATCAGTTTGTAGGGGGGCTGTTAGTATATCTGTATAAGTGCTATTAGTAAATAAATGTACACGTGCAATCCATGAGGTTAGTTAGTTAGTTAGTTCTTAGTAACAAACTCTATAAGTACGTGTAAAGTTTCTGTTGAGGTATTATTGATTGAAAACTGTTTTCTGTTACTGTTCTTCTTCCTCGTTACTTTCTCTAGATGCCTCTCACAAGTCACACCTTCATTCAACTCTACTAGTTGCCAACAAGTTTTGTTATTAGAGTTTGGATATTTAAACGAAATTCGTGCAAGCACTTATCTACCAAGTACTCTAATTTATTTTAATTTTTATCCACATAAGACACTAATTTTGTATTATTTAATTATTTATCCATTATAAAATTATAATTACATCGTCTTTCATATTTTTGTCGTTAGAGTTTTTATTGTGTGAACAATATTATTCCTTATGAAAATTAGTAAATTTTGTCAGGTATGTGATTACTATTCCTTATCGCTTATTTGTCTTAATTATATTTCAAAATTTTCTTGCACTTTGTGTTTGAAATGGATAATAATATTAGATAAATAACCGAAATCTATATTTTTAAAATTAAGTATTATGATAAAATTAGCATTAAAAACTTCATAAATAATAATACAATAGTTTTTTTTTTAAATTAATAAACAAAATTTATTAGCGAAAAAAAAGGAAGAAATTTCCTTTAACCAACCCAAACCAAACAAAAAAATTAGTTCGGGTTAGATTGATTTAAATTTTATAGTTCGGTTCGGTTCTCATTTTTAAAAAATCGATCATATTGGGTTGGTTCCAATTTTGATCTAAACCCAAACCAATCCATATATGTTCACCCCTGAATTCAGGGACAATTATAATTTTATATGTAACTCTTATTATTTTATTTATTATCTTTTCCAACAAGTTATATTAGAGCTACATCGACTGATTATTCATTGTTATAATCTTGTATATTTTTAAAATAGAGGAGACAACATTAATTTTGTTTGTAACAATGATTAAATTAACAGCATCAAATTATTTAATATGGAATCCAAAAATGGAGGATATCTTTTATTACAAAGATTTGTATGAGCCGTTTCTAAATGAAGAAACAATGCAATAAAGAAATTCAATGCCGCCTGGACCTTGATGAATGGGAAAACTATTAGACAAATCTGACAATAGATTGATCAGGACATCTTTCATCATGTAGCATAAGAAATTGTTGCCTACTCATTGTAGACACAGTTGGATGCATGTCTAAAAGAAAGATTACTCAAAATAATGTCTTTCTTATCAAAAAATTGGTTAACGCAAAGTACAAAGACAACCAAAGTGTTTCGGTACATATAAGTAACTTCTAAAGATTGATGAATAAATTAACAAACATGAAAATACTATTTGATGATAAATTACAAGTATTATTATTACTCAGCTCCTCACTAGAGAGCTATGATGTATTAGTGGCGTCTTTAAGCAATTTATCTTCTCAAGATGTTCTTATAATGGACATAGTAAAGGCATGTTCATTAAAGAATCAAGGAAGAATGAGCTATGAATGTCAATTGAGACTAGGTACTTGTTGAATATCAGGAAAGAAGCAGTAATAGAAAATTTTGAGAAGAGCCAAGAGATAGGTAAGAAGTGATGAAGCAAAAGGCACAACTGTTATCGTGTTGAATGGAAATGAGATTATTGTTATATGCGATCGGGGCATTATCAATACTTAATTTTTTTTAGATATATATATATATATATATATATATATATATATATATATATATATATATATATATATATATATATATATATATATATAATTTACTATACAAATTTTTACACTATAATATATTAAGGTTAGATTTATAAAGTGTGGGAGCGGAAAAACTATTTTCATAAATTTTAACCCTTGATAACTAGTGGTGTAAGAAATTGTCAGTGAATTACTAAAATAGCAAAGATTTGAAGTAAAAAGCTTTTTATACCTAAATAGCACTTTTTAGACTTAAACTCACCGTTTCATTTATATAATATATATGATTTTTACAAAAATATCCAGTTATCTGCGTATTCGTAAAAACCACGCCATTTTCGTGTTTTTGTATGTACAGGTTACATACATATTTATTTTGTATGTAACCTGTACATTCACATTTTGTATGTACAGGTCATGTGAATGTACAGGTTACATACAAATTTATTTTGTATGTAACCTGTACATACAAATTTATTTTGTATGTAAATTTGTATGTAACCTGTACATACAAATTTGTATGTAACCTGTACATACAAATTTGTATGTAACATTTACATACAAATTTGTATGTAACCTGTACATTCACATTTTGTATGTAGCCTGTACATTCACATTTTGTAAGCTGTTTAAAACAACAATAACATACAAACAATACAATGCATTTCATGTGAATGTACAGGTTACATACAAAATAAATTTGTATGTAACCTGTACATACAAATTTATTTTGTATGTAAATTTGTATGTAACCTGTACATACAAATTTGTATGTACATGTTACATACAAATTTGTATGTAACCTGTACATTCACATTTTGTAAGCTGTTTAAAACAACAATAACATACAAACAATACAATGCATTTCATGTGAATGTACAGGTTCACATTTTGCGGGAAGAACAGTTCGTATGTACAAGTAATCTGTACATACAAAATGTGAATGTACAGGTTACATACAAAATAAATGTGTATGTAACCTGTACATACAAAATGTGAATGTACATAAGCTGTTCTTCTTCTTCTTCTTCTTCTTCTTCCAGTGGGTGATTGCTCTACTACTCCCTCTCTCCTAAATCAAAATTCAAAAGAAAAAATGGCAGGCATAGTAAAACAGTTTGTATGTACAGGTAACCTGTACATACAAAATGTGAATGTACAGGTTACATACAAAATAAATATGTATGTAACCTGTACATACAAAATGTGAATGTATATAAGCTCTTCTTCTTCTTCTTCTTCTTCTTCTTCCAGTGGGTGATTGCTCTATTACTCCCTCTCTCCTAAATCAAAATTGAAAAGAAGAAAAAATGGCAGCAACAATTGCTCAATTTCCAATGCTCAACATTGAATCAAATCAAGATGCCGACGAACTCATCACCCACGAAATCTTCTCAATTCTGGAAAACAACTTCCTCACGCAGAACTGGAAATCCCATTAATGTCACGCAGAAAATAAACAATATTTGCTAACGCGAGCAACAAATGCGAAGCTTAAACAAACAATATTAAGTAGATTAAAAGATAGAAAATAGAAGAAGAAGACCTATCTCACGCAGGCGCAGAACTGAAGGTAGTCAGGCAAGCAAGGATGGTTAAAAATGTCATTTATATTCTTCCAAAGCACAGTCGTTTTGCTATTTTAGACAAAAAATCAGTTTTCATTATATATGTATTATTTCAGGGAATTAATACAGAAATTGTATCTTGAGACAAACAGATATAAAAATTTATTTTAACTATAGGATAATCTAAATCAACGATATGAATAATATCATATTTTTAAAATTTAAATTTAATGAATAATTATTAAAATTAAGGAAAAAATTAAATTAAACAAAAAGACATATTCTCCGTTCAATGGACTCAAATCAATGGTTGAAAATAATTTATTAAAAACATTTGTTAAAGTTATTTGTTTGGAAAACAGTCGCAATGTATATATATACTAGTTAAATGCACATGCAAATGCACGTATTATATTTTCCTTCATCTTTATTTTACCTTTTTAGCTTAATATTTTATTGAATAAAATACTATAAAACAACTAGCTAAAATAATGAGTCATATTTTATATTTAAATATTAGTATAGTCTCATTTAAAATAATTATTTATTATTATTTTGATGAATATTATATTAAAAATTAACAAGGAAAAAAAAGAAAAATTAATAAAATAAGAAAATTACAATTGTCATATGTTTTTAACTTGTTTTAGTTATGAAAAAATATATAAATTAATAATAGCATTAACTCAATATAATAGAATGATTGATATATAAATTGATTAAAATAGCTAAAAGATGATTTGATAAATTTAATTGTTTAAATTTTTTGAAATTTCATTATACTAAAAATGAAATAAGTTGATTTACAGGTTTAGTACTCCACAATTCCTCTAGCATTTTAAAATATATACTTTAATTTTTTTCCTTTTAACTTGTACATTATAGGCCTCTTATTCCAAAAAGTATAATTAAGTTCAATTTCTTCTTACCAAACAAATAATTGACATTTTTTTTCACATGTAACTCATATGACTATTTTTAAAGGGGTAAATGGGTCACTTTGGTGGTTAATTAAACAAAAAAATATATATAATAAAATTATTTTGACCTCTAAGATAAAAGTAATTATGAAAAAAAATATAATTTTGGGAACAAAAATATATATTTTCTAACATAGAAGTGTTTTGGTAAATGAGATGAAAATGATTTTGCTTTGGTAAAAGTAATTTAGATGAACAAATTGAATAAAATTTTTGCAAATAAAATTAAGCAATTTTGTTATATTTGATATTATAAATAAAAAAATTATATAACATGCTAATGATAAAATTTTAATCTTAATTTTCATTACTGATAAGAGACGTAAAAGAAATATAACTCTATTAAAAAAAGAATTTAAATTCTATTAAAAGCATGATGATTATCTATCGACATATTAAAAAAAATAATATACATATTTATTTATAATTAAAATAAATTGTTGAAAAAAAATTATCTAAAATGTATTATTTGCGCATTCGCATCTATTGTAATAAGATTATAAGATACAAAAACTATGTTCTAGTGGGCTGATGTCGCCTTGCAGTTAGCAAAAAATAGTATTAGGATGATAAATTTGGAAATTGAAGGCACACAATATATTTTGCACAAAATAATTTTTGAACACAATTTTAAGTATTAGTTATTGTTGTTAGTATTTTTAAAATAAACGGTTGGTTCGAATAAATAAATAAATAAATGGACGTTAATTTTTACTAGGAGTTTGTGTTTACTTTAAAAAAAAATTATATCTCTATATTACTTGTCATTTATGTCTCTTTTAATTCACCACATTTTTGTTATTAGAGGATCCCATTGTTATGATGAAGTTTTTTCCGTGATTTGCTGATACATGACAACTGTTTACTATTATTCACTCTAACAAATAAGGTTATAGTAGGAAGGTAATATATACATATTCATATATTAATGATTTAGTTTGTTGACCTTAATATAGATATTTGGGTCTTTTTGGTACTTCTTTATAATATAGTGAGAGATGTTATGTTGGTTCCATGCTTGTAAATAAGTTATCTGTCGTGTTTCAACTATTTTTGATTGCAAATATAATAATAAGACGAATTTGACATTTATTAGCATTTTTTTCTCTATAAATCAACCAAATAAAAGTACTAGTACTACCTTTGATTTTGGAATCTATTAGAAGCAATTTAAACTGGTTTTCGAGCTTCACTTGAACTAAGGTTTTTATTCTTTTTGTGGGGATTGTAAAATATGAGGTTAGATATTTTTAGAGTTTGTTTTTGTTTGTTAAATCTAAACCGTTATTATTTATTTATCATTTAAAATATTTTTTTTTATATTTTAAATTTTATGTTATGTTGGCGTGAGTCATGTAATTAGTGTATATGTGTCTATCTGTAATAAAGTTCTAAGTTGTACATAATTCTATTTTATTTAGCATTTTTGTATTTTATTTTCTATATATACCTCTATTTTGAGGTAATAACTCAATAAGAAATAATTTTCATTCTCATTATATTTAACTTGGTATCAGAGCATGGTTTAAAAAAAAAAAACTTTTTTTTTCTTCTTCTTCGCCACCAGTCAGTGCTGCTGCCGCCGCCGCCTGTCACCAGATCTGCTGCCGTGCCTGTCCCTGCTCCTCGCCGCCTGTCTCCGCGCGTCGTGCCTGTCCTTGCTCCTCTCCGCCAGTCTCCGCGAGCAGCGCCTGGTCCTGCTCTGGGCCACCTGTCTCAGCACTCCGCGCACGTCTCTTCTCCGCGCGTAGCACCTGTTCCTGCTCTGCGCCGCCTGTCTCCGTGCTCCTCGCACGTCTCTTCTCTGTGCCACCAGTCTCCGAGCGCAGCGCCTGTTCCTGCTCTGCGCCGCTTGTCTTCGTGCTCCTCACACGTCTCTTCCCTGCGCCGACAGTCTCCGCGCACCATGCCTGTCCCTGCTCCGTGCCGCCTGCCTCAGCACGCCGCGCCTGTCTCTGCTCAGAGCCGCCTACCTTCAGATCCGCCGCAGCCTCAGATTCCCAGATCTACAGCTGCCGCCACCTGTCTCTCAGATTGCCGCCGCCACCTCTCCTCTTTGCAAACCCTAGCATATTTTCATCCCAATTTCAAACCCTAAAAGCCCAAGCCCATTCCCAATTGCAAACCCTAATAACCCAAGCCCAAGACCATTTTTAATTTCAAGCCCTAATAACCCAAGCCCAAGCCCAAACCTTAACATCCCAAGCCTAAAAAAAAAAAAAAATACCACAGCAATAGTCCAAGGCACAATTTCAGTCAAGCCCAATTTTAGCCCATTTTCAGTCAAGCCCAATTTCAGTCCATTCCTATCAGCCGGTCAACGGTCTGTCCAATCAGCAGTCAACACACAATCATCAGTCCAGTCAACAGACACAGTCAACGGTCAAGTCAGCAAATTCAAAAAAAAAAAAAAAAACTGCTGCATATTATTATTATTATCTTTTTCAATGGAAGATTCGAAAGAAAATCAGGATTTCAAGACCAATGAAATATTTAGCCTAATTATTCATGCAAGGTCAACAATACTAGATTTTTATGGAGTAGCTGGACAAGATCATTATACGACTTGTGGAAGTAACCCTACAGTTTCTATAGCTGGTCGTGGTAAGATTGGTATGGTTTCAAATGTTTCTCACTTTGTTGGATCAGATACTTGGATTATTGATTCTGATGCATCTGATCATATAACTTATGATAAATCTTATTTTACTAACTTGTCTTCCCCACCAGTGTCTTATGTTACGAATGCTAATGGTGAAGCTTTTCCTATGTTAGGGATGGGGCCAGTTCGTATTACCCCAACCTTACAGCTCCAAAATGTTTTATATGTCCTGAATTTATCTCATCACCTGATATCTGTCCCACAGTTGAATACTGAGTCTAAGTGTTCTGTCACTTTTTATCCTATGTATGTGATTTTCCAGGATCTTCTTACTAGGGAAATAATTGGTCGGGGGTATTTGAGGAATAGATTATTTCGTCTGGATCAGAACTACGCAGGGGAGAAACCAGGAGCACAGTCCCACATCGTTTTGACCTTGAGTTCTGACCAACTAAGTGAAATTTGGTTATGGCATCGTCGCTTAGGGCATCCATCTTTTAGTCTTATGAAAAAATCTATGCCTACTCTGTTCATTGGTGTGAGTGAATCTGTTTTGCATTGTGAGACATGTGTGTTGGCAAAGAGTCATCATACTACTTATTCTCCAAGTGTTTCTAATAGAAGTACAATTCCTTTTGAATTAATTCATTCTGATGTTTGGGGACCGTCTAGAGAGCCTACTATATCGGGTGTGAGGTATTTTGTGTCGTTTATTGATGTTTGTACACGATTGTCATGGGTTGGTCTTCTTAAAAACAAAAATGAAGTTTTTCAAGCTTTTCAAAATTTTCGAACTCGTGTTCAAACACAATACAATAGCACTATTAGAGTACTACGTTCTGACATTGGGGGAGAATATGTTAATCGTGCTTTTCAAGATTTTTTCCAAACACATGGAATTGTTCACCAAACTACTTGCCCACAAACACCAAAACAAAATGGGGTGTCCGAAAGAAAAAATCGTCACTTACTTGAAATGGCACGTGCTCTCTTATTTAGTGCGAATATGCCAAAATATCTTTGGGGCAATGCTGTACAAGCTTCCGCCCATCTCATCAATCGTCTCCCATCTAGTGTCCCTCACGGACAAATCCCGTTTGAGGTTCTCGCATCTCATGTATCCGTATCATCATTTCATAATCTCCTTGCTCGTGTATTTGGTTGTGTTGCTTTTGTTCATGTCCCTTAAAATCAGAGGTCTAAATTAGATGCCCAAATAATTAAGTGTGTGTTTGTTGGTTATGGAGGCTATCAAAAGGGGTACAAGTGCTATCACCCACCTACTAGAAAATATTATATCACTATGGATGTCACTTTCTTTGAAGATATGAGCTATTTTTCCTCATCTGATACTGCTCTTAAGGGGGAGAATTCATATTTTCAAGAGCTGTATCATGGTGAGGGGGAGGAATTGGAAGAAACTGTGGAAGTAACGTAATCAGGAGATATTTCGATGGATCCAGTTGAGGTTCTTATCCCGTTAAATTCAGTTGTAGAAGAAGTAGATGCTTCAAGTATCCAAGCACCAGATCCGATCACTGAAAATCAAAATGAACACACAACTGTTCCCTCTCCTACCCTTGATCAACTCCATGATACTGAAGGTCACTCATGTGAGGTATGTACACCCACTGATACTAATAGCATTGAGTCTAATGTTGGACAGTATGTGTTACCAAATAGGTCTACTCAGGGTCAACCAGCTAAAAGGTATGAACCAAATATTCATGCAAAATCAAAGTATCCAGTAGCCAACTACATGTCCACTAAAAGATTATCTCAGTCGTATAAATCATTTGTAAATCAAATATCTACTGTATCAGTACCTAACAAAGTACAGGATGCGTTGGGAGATCCAAAGTGGAGGAAGACAATGGATGAAGAGATGGAGGCGTTACAGAAAAATGATACTTGGCAACTTGTGCCTCCACCATAGGACAAGAAGGCAATTGGTTGTCGCTGGGTGTTTACTGTGAAACATAATGCTGATGGATCTGTAAATCGATATAAAGCCTGCCTTGTAACAAAAGGGTTCACTCAGACGTATGGTGTAGACTACGATGAGACTTTTGCTCCTGTTGCCAAAATAAATACTATTCGAGTTTTGCTTTCGCTTGCTGCTAGCTTAGACTGGCCACTTCGACAGTTTGATGTTAAGAATGCGTTTCTTCATGGAGAGCTAGTCGAGGAGGTGTACATGAGTCTTCCACCTGGATATATAGCTGATTCTCCTGGTAATTTTGTATGCAAATTGAGGCAGTCTTTGTATGGTCTTAAGCAGTCCCCTCGTGCCTGGTTTGGAAGGTTTTCTCAGTTCATGCAGAAGGTTGGTTACAGACAGAGTAATTCAGACCATACGTTGTTTCTCAAACATTAACAAGGGAAGGTAACTGCTTTAATTATTTATGTTGATGATATGGTAATTACTGGCAATGATATTGTTGAGATGGATAGATTACAGAGACAACTAGCCTCTGAATTCGAGATGAAGGATTTGGGTGAACTGAAATACTTCTTAGGGATCGAGGTAGCTAGGGGGAGAGAAGGAATTTTTCTATGTCAGAGAAAGTACATTCTTGATCTGCTAATTGAGACAGGTATGTTGGATTGCAAACCTATTGACACTCCTATTGAGCAAAATCATTGTCTAGCAGAGTATCCAGATCAAATACCAACTGATCGAGCTCGCTATCAGAGGTTGGTTGGGCGCTTAATTTATTTAGCACATACTAGGCTAGATGTTGCATATGCGGTAAGTGTAGTAAGTCAGTTCATGCATAACCCGAGTCAGAGTCATATGGATGCAATTATGAGAATTTTAAGGTACTTGAAATTAGCTCTGGGGAGAGGAGTAATGTTCTCTAAACACAACAACCCTCTTGAAGTTTGCGGCTTCACAGATGCAGATTAGGCAGGAAATATTACAGATAGAAGGTCGACATCAGGTTATTTCACTTTCGTTGGAGGTAATTTGGTTACATGGAAAAGTAAGAAGCAGAAAGTTGTGGCGTGATCCAGTGCTGAGACTGAGTATAGAGGTATGACTCATGGGGTATGTGAATTGCTGTGGATAAGAAGTTTGCTATCTGATTTGGGTTTTGAACCCAAAAGTACTATGAATTTGTATTGTGACAATCGAGCAGCCATTGATATATCACAAAATCCAGTACAGCATGATCGCACTAAGCATGTAGAGGTTGATCGTCACTTTATAAAAGAAAAGCTAGATGCCAAACTAATCAGTTTCCCTTTCGTTCCCACTGGAAAGCAACTTGCAAATGTGCTCACCAAAGGAGTTGGGCATGGTAGATATTTATGCTCTAACTTGAGGGAGAGTGTTGGCGTGAATCATGTAATTAGTGTATATGTGTCTATCTGTAATAAAGTTCTAGGTTGTACATAGTTCTATTTTATTTAGGACCCTTGTATTTTATTTTTTTATATATACCTCTATTTTAAGGTAATAACTCAATAAGAAATAATTTTCATTCTCATTATATTTAACTTGTTATGTATTAGATATAAAAGTAAATATTTAAAATTTAAACAGAAGTAAAAAATAAATAGAAGTAGATAATCGTCATCCGATTTTTGTACCTTCATAAAACAAGAGCATTATTTTGTTTTTAATTTTAGGCTATACAATTCTTGCGGCCAAAACCTCCAATCAAGTGGCTACTTGTGGGAGGCCTACTTCGCAACTTTAATTACCGCCTACGGGCTCAAGCTTTTTATGTATTTTATTGGACAAGTCCAAGTTTGTTCTGAATTTATTAGCTCAATGATCAATGTCAATTTCCTTCAAGATTCTAGCACCATTAATTATTAAAAAAAATGATAAATGTAAGAAAAAACATTGTTAAAAGAACAATATTGGTAGACAAAAATGCAATTTATTTACTAAATCAAAATAATTAAGTAGCTAGTATAAGTAAGTAAAAGTTAGGGTGAGATTTCATAAAAATTCTTTATATTAAGTTATTTATCTTGTTTAATTTTTTATACTTGAAATGATGTCTTTTAATTCATTATCTTTGTAAACACTAAAAGGAAAAATTAAAAATAAATTATATTATTTTAGTAGTTTTACAATTAAAGTATTATTATTTAATACAAGTGATCGATTAATATACGAGTCTTTTAACAAGAATAAAAATTTAATTTAATATGAAATTACTTAAGGAAAAAATGACAATAATAATATTCAAACAAAAAATTATTTAAATATATATTTTTATTTTTAACAAAAATTAAAAATCAATAAAGTATTAAAATAAAATATTGACAATTAACAATTACTAAAAACATAAATATTTTATGAATGTTTTTCATATGAATTGTATTTTTACCATTGTTAAAGAGTCATGTTTTAATTGCATTTAATTACTTGACAAAAAAATAATAATATTTTAATAAAAAATTATTAAAATAATATAATTTGTTCTTAATTAGTCCTTTTTATGAAGTTAAGAAACTAAATGATATTGTTTCTATTATAATGGACTAAACAGCACAAATAAATTAATCTTAGGGACCTTTGGGATATTTTCTCTAAAGAATATTAATTTTTATAAAATTTTGGGTCAATTTAATCTTATAACTTTACTTTTACGATTACATACATTTTTCCTCTCTATATGCAAACTGCCTAAATAAATAAATTTTTTTTGAAAAAATAATTAAAAACTCTCAGTTACATAAGTGACCAGCTTATTCAACTGGTTTCATTTTTAATCCCTCAAGAAAAAAAAATGTTCATTTTCTTCTAACATTAAAAAATATAACGTAAATGCACATATATTTTTTTCTAGAAGGGGTTAAAAATGAAGTTCTATATATGAAATAAGGTTATGTTATACATTAAATCAATGAAAAACTCTTTAATACACCACAAAACATTTCAAAAATGTTCATTTAAAAAAAAAAAAAAATCATTACAATACACTACATGATTTTATTTAAACAGGTTTAGGTTGGTGGCCAAAGTTTATAAATGTCCTAAAAGTGTCAAATTATAGAAATAGATTCATTAACATCAAGTACATGTTAGCAAGTTGTTATGAATTTTAATTGATTTTGGTTGATTTTGTTACAAACAAAACTTGACACCATTGTAAGTATGTGTCAAACTTGGTCGTTTTAGTCAATTTTTCTCGTACGAGGTCAATTTTGGTGCAAATTAAACTTGACTACATAATGAGTTCAGATTGTGATAATGGTTGATCCGTTTGATTTGGATTATTTTGTTTGTATCTAATCAATTTGTTGTGAACTAAAACTTGACATGCACCATTGCGAGTCACATTGTCATCATTGGTTCAAAAACAATCAAAGGTGGCTCAGTGTAAGGCATTGGGGACATGGAGGGGATGAAGGAAAATTGTGGTGCTGATTGTGGGTGATGTTGATGATGCTGGTAATCGTAAAAGTAAGTGGTGGTAGATGTTTAAGTTTATGGGTAGGAATGAGTATTTTATCCGCAGTTTTGAGTATCCATGGATACTCGATCCGACGGATCGGTTAATACCTGCTATTTTCGAGGATGGGGACGATTTCGACGTATACTCGAATATAAATTATCAAGGACGGGATGAAGACGGTTATATGTAAAACTGTACCCACCCGTACCCAAAATATATTTTTTAATTTAATTAAAATTAATTTAATTATATATAAAAATTGTTAAGATATGCAACTATTTTTTGGATGTTAAAATATGTATGTATTGAAATAGGAAATTATGATGAATTAATTTTTTTATTAAAAAATTGGGTATTGAGTGGTTATTTTTTTGTATCCATCATCGCATAGTTATACCCATCCTCGAACCAGAGCAATTTTCAAATAGTTTCGAATATACAATTATTTGTTCAATTTTAGAGATAAATATAACAAAAATTGTCTCCGTTCGTCCCATGTCCATCCCTATTTATGGGTTTGGAATAAAAGGGAAAAAAAATTGAGAGAGAGAGAAAAACGGGCTAATGGTTCTTTCCTTAAAAGAGGAGGCTAAAAAAACTTTTCCTTCTTTTATTATTTTGAACTTGAGCCATCCAAGAGTGTATTTTAAAAAATAAAAAAAAAAATCCCATACACTACCTCCTGAAGCTCTCCTCCTACAAACCTCCTAACTTCCTTATGTAATTGAACTTATTTCTTCTTTTTAAGAATGTCAGGACCCGCCCTAGCTCAACACTAGAGCATGTGACGTGTCCTGAGGGAACATAATATCTAACATTCTGAATCGACCTTGGTTTAACTTGAAAATTTTTTGTAAGAAATTTACAAAAATTTGGGCAGAGTTTCTCCTAATTATTGAACTATCTTTCCTGCAATAAATGACTTCATTTCTAAAGTATAGAATTCCACAATCCAATAAACTTCACATAATTTTACATATCCAGAAAGGGCTTCATGGCCAAACATAACTATACACTGTCAGATACATACTATTCACCACATAAAACTTTTGATCACTAGTCCAAAACATAACAACCAAAATACACTAAACAAACTGGAAAGGAGATGAAAACAACCTAGACTGCACAACAATAGATGGAACCTAAGCCTCCGGACTCACGTGATGTGGCCTCAAAACCTGTTATCTGAGGGAGGAAAATAAATGTAAAAGGGTGAGCTTGAAAGCTCAGTGAGTGGATAAGTTTTATAAAATAACATAGTACTCATATAAACTATATATGAATTGTTTATGAATTATCATGAAATACATGCTGATAATAATAATTTGCGTATAGTCTTTATGATAAAATAATGTTCTCATAAATGCATAACTGAGTTTCATGAAATTATCGTAATTTTGTACCTGTAAAAGAAACTGTAAATGACATGTTCTTGATTTAAAACGAAATGACATTCTGATAAAAATATATGAACATAATTTTTAGAATATGATGATGCTATGATTATTAGTATATAAATAAAATGCATAACCATGAGAAGTGTTTATTTATTGCCAAGAGCACTCGGGGATCTGATCGCACACGGAGGAGACATTTAGTACTAGCACTAGCTCTCAACTACATGTGTGGAAAATTTATTTGCACAATAAGGAGACATTTAGTACTAGCACTAGCTCTCAACTACATGTGTGGGGAACTTGATATAGCCACTAAAATAGCTCAATTGGCTCTGCTAATACATGAGTCATGTGCGCACTGACTTAATTAAACGTGTCATCATACTGAACTTGTAACATGATACTGAACTTGTAATATCATACTGAGTTGGTAAACATCATAGTAAACTGAATTTGACTAAATCTGTTAGTCACGATGTCTTACCAAGTCACTACATTATCTGAATGCTGAGTATAGTCAACTATCATAAATACATGAGGGGAAGTACTCTAGCAAGTGTAAAATATTTATTGAACTTGCAAGCTTGTATAAAACTTAGTATAAGTAATAAAATTGATTCAATCATAGCTTGCTTGTAAATTTTCTTTTATTTACTTGACTGATTCTGTTAATAAAAATGAAATATATTTTCATGGTGTACAAGTTTTTGAAGTGCATTGAAATTGATATATTACTTAACATGAATGCACTTTTTCATAAATATGCAACTTGTACAAATTGAATTTACTTGAACATGAATATTTTTCAAAAATAATGCTATCAATGCTTTAGAAATAATTAGATATCCACTCACTGTACTATGTCACTGTTGGTTCTCTACGTGTACTGTAGAATCTGCTTACTCAACTCTTCCTAGATAATCATAGCTGAAGAACATGTTCATGTACCACCAGTACATGCTGACCCATTTGGGGTACCACGACACCCAAATATTGTACCAGATCTTCCAAATGTAGAAAACATTGCTCCTCGTCAAGAACAAGACCCTATTCGTGAGTTGACTCGTGTTCTTACAGCTCTATTGGAAAATCAAAATCAAAATCCTATTAATAGAGATTATAGCATTGAACGTGCTATAAAGCTTGGTGCTACAAGATTTTCTGGTACCTTAGATGCAGCAGTTGCAGACGAATGGATAACCAAGATTGAAAGAATGTTTACTGTCATGGTTTGCCCAGAGGATCGTAAAGTTTTATTGGCATCATACTTGTTGGAAGGTAGTGCTTATCGTTGGTGGACTTCTTTTCAAAGACAACATATTGATCCTATAGCTATTACTTGGGCTAATTTTCGAAGAGCTTATGATGATCAATATTTTCCAAGTGTTTACCGTGACATAAAACAAGCTGAATTTTTGAGACTTGTTCAAGGATCTATGGGGATTGCTAAATATGAACAGAGATTTACTGAGTTATCACGTTATGCTCCCCGATTAGTGGAAGTGGAATTAGATAAATGTAACCGATTTTTACAAGGTATTCGGAAAGTAATTAGAACCCCACTCTCTTCATCAGAGCATACTTAGTATGGGGCATTGGTTCAAGCTGCCCTTCATATGGAGCATAGTATTTCAGAAGGACAATGATATAAAGATATACAAAGATAAAGAAATATACGCAAGAATTGGTCAGAAGGTACCTCAAGTAGTAGACCATCAAAGAAACAATTTATAAGCCAAGGTGGGGTAGGAGGTACCAATAGTAGTTTCAGACCCCAAGATAGCATTAGTCAAGGTACCGGTTTTAGCCAAGCCACAGTGAAACAAAGAGCTGGCAACCAAAGTCAAGAGTCAAAGCCTTTTTATAGGCAAAGAAATCAGAATCAACAACCAAGTTAGTATACTTATCCCCAGCGCACAACATATGGTAAAAGACATGAAGGCCCCTACAGGATGGGTAGTGGAAAATGTTATCATTGCGGTTAGTTTGGGCATATGAAGAAGAATTATCCATCTTTTGCTCAGTTCAACAATCAAGTACAAGGGGTAGTGTCTTCTCAAGGGCAAAATACACGCACTATTGATCAAGGAGTACAACAAAGTGGGTTAGAAGCATCCATTAGTCGAGCTCAACCTGTCAACCCAAATGCAAGCTGCCAACAAGGTCAACCTAGTCGCCCTAGGACCCAAGGTAGAGTGTTTGCTTTGATCAACCAAGAAGCACAAGCATCACCTAATGTTGTAATGGGTATGTTATCTATCTTTAATCAAGATGCTCATATTTTAATTGATCCTGGTTCAACACATTCCTTTGTATCAAGAATCTTTTCAATGCATGCAAACAAAAATTTAGAGCCACTAGAAAGTCCAATGGAGGCAGCCACTCCAGTTGGTCATTCATTATTAGCAAGTAATGTCTTTAAGGATAGTGTTGTAAAGATCGGTGACCTTGAGTTAAAAGCCAATTTAATTCCCCTTGCCATTTATGATTTCGATGCAATATTAGGGATGGATTGGTTAGCTACTCATCATGCCTCCATTGATTGTTTTAAAAAGGAGGTATTGTTTAGAAGTCCTAATCAACCTGAAATTACCTTTCAAGGAGAACGTCAAATTCTCCCACAATGTATAGTATCTACCCTTACTGCTAAGCGAATGCTCAGAAAGAATTGTGTAGCATATTTAGCTCATGTCATTGATACTCGAGTGAGTGAAATGAAGTTGGAGGATATTCCAGTAGTGCGAGAATTTCCAGATGATCTTTCAGGATTACCACCTGATCGTGAGTTAGAATTCACCATTGACTTGTTACCCGGCACAAGTCCAATATCACAAGCACCATACAGAATGGCACCGAAGGAGTTGAAAGAGTTGAAAGCTCAATTACAAGAGTTGGTGGATAAAGGCTTCATTAGGCCTAGTGTATCACCTTGGGGTGCTCCTGTTCTTTTTGTAAAGAAAAGGGATGGCACCATGAGATTATGTATTGATTTTAGACAACATAATAAGGTGACAATACGTAACAAATACCCTTTACCTCGTATCAATGATTTATTTGATCAATTGAAGGATGCAAGGGTATTCTCAAAAATTGATCTAAGATCAGGATATCATCAACTTCGCATCAAGGATTCGAATGTGCCAAAGGCTGCATTTAGAACTCGTTATGGGCATTATGAGTTTCTGGTTATGCCATTTGGACTTACTAATGCCCCAGCAACATTCATGGATTTAATGAATCAGGTGTTCCAACCTTTCTTGGATATATTTGTTATTGTTTTTATTGATGACATTTTGGTGTACTCTCATAGTGAGAGGGAACATGAAGAACACCTCCGCATTGTCTTGAAAATTTTAAGACAAAAGCAATTATATGCAAAATTTAGTAAGTGCCAATTTTGGTTAGATAGAGTGGTTTTTCTTGGACATGTTATTTCGGCTGAAGGAATCTATGTTGATCCACAAAAGGTGGAAGCAGTGGTGAATTGGGAAAGACCTAAAAATGTAATAGAGATACGAAGTTTTCTTGGGTTAGTTGGATACTATCGTCGTTTTGTTAAAGATTTTTCCAAACTTGCTTTACCTTTGACCCGTCTTACTAGGAAAAATGCTAAGTTTGATTGGTTAAGTGAATGTGAGGAAAGTTTCCAAGAGCTTAAAAAACGGTTGACTTCTACACCCGTGCTTACACTTCCTTCCAATAGTGGGGGATTCTTGATTTATAGTGATGCTTCTCATCAAGGATAAGGCTGTGTGTTAATGCAAGATGGTAAGGTGATTGTCTATGCTTCTAGACAACTCAAAAGGCATGAATTGAATTATCTAACCCATGATTTGGAATTAGCAGCGGTGGTTTTTGCCTTAAAAATATGGAGACATTATCTATATGGTGAAAAATGTCAAATATTCACAGATCACAAGAGTTTGAAGTACTTATTGACTCAAAAGGAGCTTAACTTGAGACAAAGACAATGGTTGGAGTTAATCAAGGATTATGATTGTGTTATTGACTATCACCCAATAAAAGCAAATATAGTAGCAGATGCTCTCAGTAGGAAATCAACAAGTTCATTAGCAAGCTTACAAGCAGTCCATCATTCACTACTTGTGGAATTAAGGAAATTGAATGTGGAACTATCAACAAATCATTCAGGAATTCTACTTGCAAGTTTTAGAGTGAGATCTATTTTGATTGATAGAATTCGTGAATCTCAACCACAAGACTCCTTTTTGTCAAAATTGAAGGGCGAAATAGAAAGTGGACATCAAATAGATTTTTCAATTCGAGAAGATGGAACTATGACTTTCAATAATCGGTTATGTGTACCAAATGTTGAAAGCCTTAAGAGAGAAATATTAGAGGAAGCACATAGTTTAGCTTATGCTATGCATCCAGGTAGTACTAAAATGTATTGAACTCTAAAGGAAAATTATTGGTGGCGTGGAATGAAACGAGAAATTGTAGAATTTGTAGCAAGGTGTTTAATTTGCCAGCAAGTAAAATCTGAGCATCAAAAACCCGCTGGACCACTTCAGCCACTTCCTATTCCTAAATGGAAATGGGAACACATAACAATGGATTTTCTTAACGGTCTTCCTCGTACCCAACGTGGCCATGACGGGATATGGGTAATTGTGGATCGTTTAACCAAATCTGTACACTTTTTGCCTATTAAACAAACATTTCTATTGGTAAAACTTGCTAAACTATATGTGGATGAAATTGTGAGATTACATAGAGCTCCAGTATCTATTGTTTCTGATAGAGATTCAAGATTTACTTCTCAATTCTGGTCTAAATTACAAGATGTTATGGGAACGAAGTTATGCGTCAGTACTGCTTTTCATCCTCAAACTGACGGACAATCGGAGCGAACAATTCAAACCCTTGAACAAATGTTACGAGCTTGTGTTTTTCAATTTAAGGGTAATTGGGATGATCATTTACCATTAATGGAGTTTGCAAACAACAATAGCTACCATTCGAGCATTGAGATGGCTCCATATGAAGCACTATATGGTAGGAAATATAGAACACCCATATGCTGGGATGAGGTAGGTAAAAGAAGAATTTTAGGCCCAAAGTATATAGAAATGCTCACTGATAAAATTCAGGTAGTCAAGGCAAAATTGAAAATGGCCAAGACAGACAAAAGAGTTATGCAGATAATAATATTAAGCAACGTGAATATAAGGTTGGAGATCAAGTATTCTTAAAGTTATCACCATGGAAAGGTGTTGTTCGATTTGGGAGACGTGGCAAGCTAAGTCCACGTTACATTGGTCCATATCAGATTATAGAGAAAATTGGTCCTGTGGCCTACCATTTAGCTCTACCACCAGAACTCTCTGGGATCCATGATGTATTTCATATTTCAATGCTTCGTGGATATATTTCAGACCCGTCGCATATCATTGAACCTCAACCAGTTCAAGTAAAAGAAAATTTGACATATGAAGAAAAACCAGTGAAAATACTTGATCATAGACAACAAGTGTTGCGAAACAAAACTATTCCATTGGTGAAAGTATTATGGAGAAACCATGCAGTAAAAGAGGCGACATGGGAATCTGAAGATCAAATGCGCACTCAATACCCCAATTTATTTAACCAAGGTATGTGAATTTTGAGGACGAAATTCTTTAAGGGGGGAGAATTGTAACACCCCATTCCTTACACGAACTAAAATTTTAGTCAAACTTATATTTCTAAAATTGTTATGATCTTACCCTTAATAATTAGAAAATAAAATTTATGAGCTTAATTTGTGAGGTGAAGATGTTTCAATAATCAAAAACTGTTTAAATTAAATTATGTAAATTTTGAGCAAAATTACCAAAATGCCCCTAACTCTTAAACCTTTTATTGTTATGAGACAAGGGTATTTTAGTCTTTTCACCTTAAAAATAATTATCACCAGCACCCTCTTCCTTTTCTTCTCTTGGTGACACATGTTTAAAAAAAAAAGCGACAATATGATGAGCTAGTATAAGGGACAATATGATGAGCTAGTAAGGGACAATATGATGAGCACATGTCCTTACATAGCGTTTCCTTATCTTCACCTTGGAGAGAATAATTCTCATTCGAGAGACACATTTCTTTCTTATATTTTTTTTCCTTCTTCTCTCTTCTTGACATTTCTAAGAGGAAAAAATTCAGAAATTGAAATGAGATTTCTTCATTAGATTCAATTTTGCAACCAAACAATTCTTCAAGTGATTTTGGTATGTATACAAAGCTTCTTTCCCCTTTTAAATTCTGTTTATGATTTGAAAAACAGGTTTTTAACACAAATAGGTCAGCCATGGATGAATTTTTCAAAAATAATCAAAGAACAAATTATTTGTGATGTTTTGAACTTCATATGAAACTGTTTTTCCAAAAATTGAAATGAAAATTGAGAAACGTCCACAATGATTTAGGGTTTTAAAATTATATTTCTGAACATATATGGATGTTTAGTTTATCACAAATTTTACGGTTTGTAATTTGGAGTTTTTTACACAAAGTTATACCTATTTAAATGAAGGTTGTTTTATGAAACACAAACTGCAAGAGGTCTTGGTATTTTTTATATTTGAAATCATTATACAATTTGTATTTGAGAAAATTATATTCTGTTTTAAAGCTTGACATGTCTATTGTTTGAAACATTTTACAGTTTGTTATTTCGATATTTCTAGACAAAGTTATGGCTGTTTAAACAAGGATATGTCAAGTGAAAGGGATGCTGAAAAAACTGTTTGAAAAACCAATCGAATTTATGTAATTTGAAATAGTTTTACTGATTGAAATGGGATGAATTATATGTTGTTTTAAAGCTTAAGATGTCTAGTTTAATATGAATTTTACGGTGTACTATTCTGAGCTTTCTAGACAAATTAATAGTCATTTAACTAAAAGTATGTTTTGCTTCAATTGTGCTGAAAAATCAGTTTTGAAGTAATTGGTTTTCTAAGGACTTGAAAGGGTTTTTCATTTGATAATTGAGTGTGTAATATCTAATTTTTAAGATTGAAATGCCTAATTTATGTATGTTTTTACAAAAATAAATTTAGACATTTCTATCAAAAATTATATGTGAATATATAAGGGTAGGTTAAGGGTATCCTAAAACTACTTAAAAACAACGATTAACTATTAACAACCCCTATTTTGGATATGTTAAAGTGTTTTATTAGTTTGACTTAAGTAAGCAAATTATGTTGCAATTCTTGTTCTAAAACAAGTATGATTATCTAGGAAGAGTTGAGCAAGCAGATTCTACAGTACACGTAGAGAACCAACAGTGACATAGTATAGTGAGTGGATATCTAATTATTTCTAAAGCACGGATAGCATTATTTTTGAAAAATTCATCCATGGTTGACCTATTTGTGTTAAAAACCTGTTTTTCAGATCATAAACAGAATTTAAAAGGGGAAAGAAGCTTTGTATACATACCAAAATAACTTGAAGAATTGTTTGGTTGCAAAATTGAATCTAGTGAAGAAATCCTATTTCAATTTTTGAATTTTTTCCTCTTAGAAATGTCAAGAAGAGAGAAGAAGGAAAGAAAATATAAGAAGGAAATGAGTCTCTCGGATGGGAATTTCAAGGTGAAGATAAGGAAATGCTATGTAAGGACATGTGCTCATCATATTGTCCCTTATTAGCTCATCATATTGTCCCTTATACTAGCTCATCATATTGTCCCCTTTTTTTTTTTTAAACATGTGTCACCAAGAGAAGAAAAGGAAGAGGGTGCTGGTGATAATTATTTTTAAGGTGAAAAGACTAAAATACCCTTGTCTCATAACAATAAAAGGTTTAAGAGTTAGGGGCATTTTGATAATTTTGCTCAAATTTTACATAATTTAATTTAAACACTTTTTGATTATTGAAACATCTTCACCTCACAAATTAAGCTCATAAATTTTATTTTCTAATTATTAAGGATAAGATTATAATAATTTTGAAAATATAAGTTTTACTAAAATTTTAGTTCGTGTAAGAAATGGGGTGTTACAAAAAAAATATGTTACGGATTTTTTTTTTTTTTCATTCTCTTTCGTTTCAGCTACTTATAGGTTTGTTAAAGATATTTTGTTATTACTATATAACATTGAGATTTGATTGATTAAGAAAGAAACATCCATATTCTAATAATAATAATTACTTGTCTTACAAGAATTACATTAATCTTAAAATTATACTTTATGTAATTATATCTGGGCATACTGCTTACTTGATGATTAGAATAATACTTGTTATAATAACTTGATTTTTGTTCTAATTAGCAAAAAAAAAATTGATTTTTGTTCTTTTTAAGCAAGTTTTTTAATTTTCATTACTTTTTTATCATAATTATGTATTTTTTTAATCAATTGATAAGTACCTATTTTAAGTATGAAAAATGAAGAATCATTACATTTGTCAAGCGGAATCTATGATTTTTTGGATATTAGAAACTTTTATCAGAAAAATAATATAAATGATTAATTAATTGCGGTGGAACGTACTTAATTTATTAGAAAAAATCTACACATAACAAAACGATAAAAAATGAACAAGTAGGCAGAGATGAAACCCTGGCAGTGGGTACAATACAGCTATTCTTTAGTGACCAACTAGCTAGCAATATTATAAAGAAAGCAGTCAATATAAGTAACAAACCAAACCCATTTGAATTAATTTAAAAAGTACTTATTTAAGACAATTTTTTTTTTGCTTATTGACTATAATAACTAATACTTAAATATTGCTATCCAAGAAAGATAGATAATATGACGTAAAAAAGAAAGAAAGAAAGATAATGATGAAATGGTCCTTGTATATAATTTGAAACCATGTTAGTCAATATCTCACAGAGATTTTTTGTAATTCTCATAAATGGAAGAGGTGAAGCTACATGGAGCTTGGCCTAGTCCATTTAGTAGCAGGGTAATATGGGTTTTGAAAATGAAGGGGATACCATACGAGTACATAGAAGAAGACCTTAACAATAAGAGCAAGTTGCTATTACAATACAACCCAGTTCACAAGAAGATCCCAATTCTTGTTCATTGTGGAAAACCAATATGTGAATCTATGATCATTATAGAATATATTGAAGAGAAATGGCCACAAATCTCCTTAGTTCCCAATGACCCTTTTGAGAGATCTTTGGCTCGATTTTGGGTCAAATTTGCAGAAGATAAGGTAAAGGCTTTAAATCCTACCTATTATAAGTTTCTAATTATGTGATAGACAGAATTATATTTTTAACATTTTTCATGTGTTAGACAACATATGTTCAATTTCTGTAACATTCTGAACATGTGTTTATTGCATATAATATGAATATTTTTTAATCCTTTTATTTATGAAATATATTTATGTGTTAAATTAAAAAAAAAAAAGTGTGAAACATATATTATGTTTTTTTTTTTTTTAAAGTAAATACTAAGTAATTACAATGTTTCAAAAAAATGTTAACAGGGTCCTCTAATTTGGATAATATTCCGGACAACCGGGGAAGAACAAGAGAAGGCCAAAAAGGAATGTATAGAAATGCTAAGAGTAATTGAAGATGAAGCACTTGCAGACAAGAAGTTTTTCGGAGGAGAAGAAATTGGAATTCTGGACATAGCTTTTGGGGGCTATATAGCTCATTGGTTTCAAGTCATAGAAGAGATAGTTGGTGTGAAACTGCTTGAAGCTCAGGCGTTTCCTAACTTGAGTGCTTGGTTAAGAGGTTCGAGGATGAGCCTGTAATCAAACAAAATCTTCCCCGTGAAAGATGTTAGTCTTTTTTAAGTGTATTAGGAAAAAGGTTGAATCTCCATGAAATTGTTGATATATAGTCGAATCCTCTGTTTTTTTTTTTCTAATAGGACATCTTAAAACTTTTAACTTATTTTTGATCAATAAGTGATTTTTGATTTCTGTTTTCTTTATTAACCAAAGTTGATGTTCAATAATAAACCTTTACTTGGTTTAAATTTTCTTTTTTTTTTTTTAAAAGTAGGTGTTTTTTCCCCTTTTTTCTTAAAAAAAAAGCAAAGAAAGGAAAAATTTTCAAATTTCAATATAACTAAAAAAAAAAATAATAAAAAACAAAAAAAAATAAAGGACTTTATATTATTAACTAACAAATTAAAAAAACTTTACTAATTATTTAACACTCTTTAAAAAAGGAAAACACATTTGATTCTTCATCTGGTCCTACATTTTTGTAAAATAGGTTTTTTGTTTAGTGGGTAATTTGAAAAAAAAAGTGGGTAAAGTTGGCTGGATTTGGAGTTTGGTATAATATTCTAAGAATTAAAAATTAAAATGGAGTTAAAAGCTGAAGTTCCCTATAGAATAGGCAAAAGTTGGTTAATAGTTTTAAAGTTGGTTTGTAACCAAAGAAATGGAAACCTACCAAAAATAAATAAAAATAAAATAAAATAAAAAGTTTTTTATTTGTATGTTGGAATTAAGCAATTTTTAAAAAAATAAAAAATAAAATAAATAAAATAACAAATGAAGTAATTATTTGCAAAAAAAAAAAAAAAATAGGCTTCAAGTCTTCATTACAACAAAATTCATTTCTAGTGGAAAAATTGGCTGTTTAATATTTTGTGAAATGAGTACCTGAACTATGATATTCTTTTGATTGAATTTTTTATTTCCATTATTAAAAAATGAATTATGGGAAATGTTCATTATTTTTTTATTAAATATTAATTATTGTTTTGTCAAAATTAATTGAAGTAAATTTTTTTTTTTTTTTATTTTTTTGAATAAATTGAAAAATGAATTTTAATTTGGTTTTATAATAATAAGAATTAATAAAAATGTTTTATATTATTATTTTTTTTTACTATTAATCTGTAATTAAATTTAAAGCAATCTATTAGTATAATCATGTTTTCATCCCTAAAAAATATGTTATAATTTTTTTTTATATATTTTTAATTATTTATATTTTTTTTATTTTTTATTTATAATAAAAAAAATATTTTAATTTTGTTTATTTATTTTTTAAAAGGCTCAAATTTTCTCCTAATTTTTTTAAATCTAATTTTCCCTTAATTATTTTTTCTTAATATTTAGTCCTAAATTTTTACTTATACCTTTTTCCTAATATTTTTTTTTTAACATTTAGTCCCCTAACATTTTACATTTGATAATTTAGTCCAACTACTAATTTTTTGTAGAATTTAATGTATATTTTTTTTTTAATGAAAAAAGAAGTTTGAGGTAGTTTAATAATTTTAGGTTTTTTTTTTTAAATTTTATTGTTGAAAAAAAGAAAAAAAAAAAAACTATACATTAAATTAAAAAATTAGTATTGGATTAATTTTTAAATTTAAAAAATTAGAAGACTAAATATTAAGAAAAAATAGTTAGGGAACTAAAGTGTAAATTGATTAAAATTTAGGGGACAAAAAAAAAAAATTAAAAAATTAAAGTATAAATCGATTAAAAGTTATAGAAGTTAAAAATTTGTTTACCCTTTTATTTTTATTTTAACATTGTTATTTATTTTAATGTCATTGTTTAATCAAACTTATAATAATAATAATATTATTATTATTATTTAACTTATTCCCAAGAATCTTAGAGCCTTAAAAATTCAGTCATTACAACGATCGCTAATCAATCAAACTGATATAAGAAATTGTTAGCTAACTAACCTTGAGGGATTGGAATCAATGACTATGATTAAGTTTAAACAAGTGGATATATACAAGCATCTCCTTCAACACCTGAAAAAAAAAAAAGTATCTAGCAGTCCATCAATGACTTTCGATAATGTACAACTTATACAAGCTCTATACGGCATGTAATGAATTTGAATCATGATTTTAGAAAGGTTAAATGCATCTACAGTGACGAGCTACGACAGTTTTTTTCTTTGCTTAATTTCTTTCCACAAAATTGGGAATGGATTCTTTGGGACTCCATCTACTGAGAAGAAATTATTTTCCTGCACAACCCGACGTTAACAGCATATTTTTTGGCAATTGTTTCACTTTTATATAAATAACGAAATTAATAATAATATTCATTAAAAAAATGAATTAATAATAATTAAAAAAAAATCCAAATCTAGAACTGCCCATGGGAGAATGAAACATAGTTAACTTAGAAATTTCCAAGCCATGCGTTGTTGGAAGATGAATGCTTTAGAAGGCTTTAAGATGTTTTGAAAATATAAGGAAATAAAGTTGGTTTGGAGAAATAGGATACTTGTTATTGATTCTCAAATTTTGGCTTGATACAAAATGAGCAAGACCACCCCTATTTATACTAAAAGCTCATCCTAACTAATGGCTAGGATTTTGCCAACATTCTCTTAATCCAATGGTTATAATTCACCTTCTAGATTTTCCTATTAAATTATTAAATTCTCTAGAATTCTCTACCACTCTCTACTACTTTCTCTTCTTAAAATATCTAGATATTTTCTAAGACAATTCTAGAGCATGTTTCTAGAATTTGGGCTCTTTGGGCTTTAACATTTTAATGGACTCCTAAATTAGTTTTTACAACATCTAACATAATTTGGGCCAAATCAAGTTTATTTCCAACACCCCCCTTAAACTTGATTTGTCATTCCAAGCAAGCTTCTCAACTTAACAAATTCTTCATGCTTAAGTGGCTTGGTGAAGATATCAGCAATTTGATCTTGAGACTTCACGAATTCCACTTGTACATCCTTTCTTGTGATGCACTCTCTTATGTAATGGTAGCGAGTATCAATATGTTTGCTTCGATCATGAAACACTGGATTCTTTGCCAAAGCTATAGCAGACTTATTGTCAACAAAAATCTTAGTTGATTTTTCTTGTGGCCATCCAAGCTCTTTCAACAAATTTCTTAGCCATATTCCATGACAAACACATGATGTAACAGCTACATACTCAGCTTCACAGGTTGATAGAGTGACTATTGGTTACTTCTATGACATCCAGGTGAAGGCAGTATCTCCCATGAAGAACACAAAGCCTGAAGTACTTTTTTGATCATCAACATCTCCAGCCCAATCATTATCACTATAACCAACAAGCTTGTAATCATTTGTTGTTGAATAGAACAAGCCAAAGTTGATTATACCTTTGAGATAACGAAGAATTCTTTTAACAGCTTTGAAGTGAGTCATGGTTGGATTCTCCATGTAGCGACTTATTAGCCCTATAGCATAGAGAATATCAGGTCTTGTGCATGTCAAATACCGTAGATGCCAATCAAACTCTTGAAGAGTGTTGTATCCACCTTTTTTGCTTCATCGTGTTTTGATAGCTTAGTACCACACTCTATTGGTGTACTAATTGGCTTGCAATCATCCATTTTGAATTTTTTGAGGATCTTCTTTGCGTAGCTTTCTTGTGAGATGAAAATTCCATCTTCTTGTTGTTTTACTTGGATGCCAAGATAATAAGCCATAAGTCCAATGTCAGTCATCTCAAACTCTTTGGTCATTGCTTTCTTGAATTCTTCAAACATATTTGGATTATTCCCTGTGAAAATCAAGTCGTCCACATACAAGCACACGATCAAGACATCTCCTTCTTTGATCTAAACATAAATGCATGATCATGTGGGCATTTGGTGAAGTTATTATGTTGCAAGTACTTATCAATCCTGTTATTCCACACCCTTGGTGCTTGCTTTAGTCCATAGGAGCCTTTTTAGTTTAAAGACTTTGTCTTCTTGTCCTTTTACCACTTAGCCCATTGGTTGTTCAATATAGACTTCTTCCTCCAAAAATCCATTCAAGAAGGCAGATTTTACATCCATTTGATGGATCTTCCACCTATTTTGAGCTGCTAAAGAAATTATTAGTCTTATTGTTTCTAGGAGAGCAACTGGAGCAAATAACTCATCATAGTCGATGCCAGCTCTTTGTCTATATCCTTTTGCAACTAGTCTGGCTTGTATCTTTCAATATTTCCCATTGCATTTTTCTTTGTTTTGTAGACCCATTTGACACCAATAGCTTTATGCCCTTTTGGAAGTGAGACAAGCTCCCACATATCATTCTTTGTAATTGATTTAATCTCTTCATCCATAGCATCTCTCCATTTCTTGTTTTGTACAGCTTCTTGAAAATTCACAGGTTCCCAATCGGCAAATAGACAGAAAAGTGTGAGATCTTCTATCCTTTCAGTGTCCTCATAAATTTCTTCTACACTCCTTGCACGTGAGACGCTTCTTTCATTTAGAAATGATGGTGGTGAGCCTCCAATAGCTGTTGTTGGTGAAGTAGGTGGAGTGGGTAGCTCTTGTTGCCTTCTCTTGGTTGCTCCACTGACGATTGCTCATCTTCTTCCAATTGAGGAAAGAAGTTGAAATCATTTGTATGAGATCCAAAATCCCATTCTCCTTCTTCTCAAATGTCACATATCGACTAATCACAATCCTTTTATTGCTTGGATTGTACAACTTGTAGCCCTTTGAGTTAGCATCATAGCCAATGAAAATGAAGCTTTCACTTTTATCATCGAGCTTTGTTCTTCTCTCATCCAGTACATGAACATGGGCTATACTTCCGAAAACTTTCAGATGGGAAATGTCGGGCTTTCTTCCGCTCCATGCCTCTTGAGGTGTCTTTCCCCGAACACTTCTTGTTGGAGATCGATTGGAGAGGTAGACTGCATATGCTACTGCTTCAGCACAAAATTCCTTTGGCAATCTCTTACTTTTGAGCATGCTCCGTGCCATTTCGAGGATTGTCCTATTCTTCCTTTCTGCCACTCCATTTTGTTGGGGGGATCTTGGAACGGTTAGAGGGCGTCGAATTCCATTTACTTCACAAAACTACAGGAACTCCTTGGAAGTGAATTCTCCACCTCGATCGGATCTCATTGCCTTGATCTCTCGTTCACTTTCTTTTTCAACTGTAGCTTTAAACTTTTGAAAACTTCAAAAACTTCTGACTTTTTCTTTAAGAAATACACCCACGTCTTTCTTGAAAATCATCTATAAAGAGAAGAAAATAATTACTTTTACTGAGAGAGGTTGGCTTGATTGGTCCACAGACGTCAGTATGTATGAGCTCGAGCGGCTTTTGGGCTCTTGAATTTGACTCCTTTGAAAAACTTTTCCTGAATTGTTTTCCAAGTAAGCATCCTTCGCAAAGTTGATCAGGTTGATTGATGGAAGGTATCCTCTTACCATGTTCTTCTTGGATAGCAAGTCTAAGCCACCAAAGTTTAAGTGCCCATATCGAAGATGCCAAAGCCAAGATGCATCTTTGTAGCAACTTTTAAGACACTTTGCTACATCATTTTGGATGTTAAGCAAGAACATCCTATTCCTTGACATTGGCACCTTGGTGATCAAATTACTTGTATTATCTCTTATTGAAAGACTACCATCTTTCATGTGAATATCATAGCCTTTCTCTAAGAGTTGACCTAAACTCAAAATATTATTTTTTATATTGGGCACATAGTAGACATTTGAAATAAATTGTTGTCTACCATTCTTCAACCGAATAAGAATTTTACCTTTGCCTTTCACTGGAATTTTAGACTCATCACCAAAGGAAACATTACCGCTTACTGATTCATTGAGCTCCACGAACATGCTTCTTTTCCCACACATATGGTTGCTTGCACCAGTGTCAAGATACCAAGTGTTATCTTGTTTTTCATCATTGCCTTTATATGCTAGTAATAGAGTCTCATTTTCTTCTCTTTTATCTTCCACATAGTTGACCTTTTCTTCAAATTTGGTTTTGAGAGCTCTACATTCTGAAGCATAATGTCCAAATTTCTGACAATTATAACACTGAGCTTGAGATTTTTTATACCGTGGGTTTGAATTTCCTCTTCCACGTCCTCTTGTTGAGCTTTCTCCCTTTTCGTAGTTGTTGTTGGAAGTGTTGGTGTTGTAATGCCAACCTTGTCCACGACCATGACCTCTTCCTCTTCCTCGTCCTTGGCCTCAGCCTCTTCCATGATTACGGTTGTTTCTATCATAACCTATAACTTCTTCTTTCTCCTTGAGTTGCATTTTGAATAGTTGTTCAGTGATCTCTTGCTTCTTCTTATGCTTTTCTTCATAAGGTTGCAAGGACCCCATTAGTTGGTCGATAGTTATCTCTTCCAAATCTTTTGTTTCCTCTATTGTCACCACAATGTGCTCAAAGTTTTGATCTAATGAGCGAAGTATCTTTTCCATGATCCTTACATCTTCTAGTTTTTCACCGTTTCTTTTCATTTTTGATTAGAAACGGCCAAAACTCTAGAAAAGTAGTCGGACACAGATTCTGACTTTTTCATATGTAAAGCTTCGAATATACCTCTTAGTGTTTGGAGACGTACCTTCTTGACTTGTTTAGCTCCCTTGCAAGACGTTTGCAGCTTCTCCCATGCTTCCTTAGCAAATGTTGCACTTGAGATCTTCTCAAAACCATCATCATCTAAAGTTTGATAGATGAGATAGAGAGCTTTCTTGAGTCTTTTAAACTTTCCTTTTGAGCTTGAGATAATGTAGCCTCATCTTGTGGCTCATTGTATCCTTTCTCTACAACATCCCAAACATCATGTGCACCTAATAGAGCCTTCATCTTAATACTCCAATTATCATAGTTGCTTTTGTTGAGCATAGGAACTTGAAATGATGCCATATTACTAGCCATATCTTTATATACAGTTAGAATTTAAAATTTTTGACTGCACAGATGGATTTAGAACACCGAAATACCTTAAGAAGGTCTTGAACTCACCTCAAACTCGGTCCAAACCAACCAAACTCGGATTGACTCGGTAATTTCGCGCAGCAAACTTCCAAAGGAGCATGAGGGATCGTCTCAACTCCAGTCAGGATGATTTTTTCACCGTCATGTTCCTCTCATCGAGAGCTTCGATTTGATATGCTATAGTGATATGTTTGACATCAATTAACTAGCTCTGATACCACTTTGTTAGAAGATGAATGCTTTAGAAGGCTTTAAGATGTTTGGAAAATATAAGGAAACAAAGTTGGTTTGGAGAAATAGGATACTTGTTATTGATTCTCAAATTTTGGCTTGATACAAAATGAGCAAGACCACCCATATTTATACTATAAGCTCATCCTAACTAATGGCTAGGATTTTGCCAACATTCTCTTAATCCAATGATTATAATTCACCTTCTAGATTTTCCTATTAAATTATTCAATTCTCTAGAATTCTCTACCACTCTCTACTACTTTCTCTTCTTAAAATATCTAGATATTTTCTAAGACAATTTCTAGAGCATGTTTCTAGAATTTGGGCTCTTTGGGCTTTAATATTTTAATGGACTCCTAAATTAATTTTTATAACATGTAACAAAATTTGAGCCAAATCAAATTTATCAAATTTATTTTCAACATGCATGCCTTTGGTAAAACACTTATCATTTATTGCAAAGATTAATTATAAAAACATTAAATGGAAATCACTTAAAATAGGGTCTAATTTGGGTGGAATTTACCAAGGAGTTCAAGTAAAGCGAATTTCACAATATAGCACGTGTCAGAAAGTGAATAATAATAGTTGTGTGGAATTTTTTTATTTTTGTTTGGAAATTCCAAAGACTACAAGTGTTAATAGTATTTTCATACAATTATGTATTTGTTGCGTGGGAGGGAAGACTAGGAATGGGCATGGGACGGGCGGGGACGGTTTTCGCCATATCCGTCCCCGAAACCGAACAATTAATTGTGTAACCGAAACTATCCGAAAACTGCTCCAGTTCGGATACGATTATAACTGAACGGGATCGGGCGGGGACAGATACAACCAAAAAACTGCCCCAATACCCGATTATTAAAAAAAAAAAAAAATCAGAATCAAAAACTCATGGGTTTCATTTCTTGTTAGGTCAGAATCGCTATGTAAGAACAACAACCAGAATCAAGGAAAATAAATAAATAAGGAGAATGCTAAAACGGAGAAGCTATAAAGCAGCTTCTTCACCCTACTTATAAATTTACTCCCTCGCTTTAGCCATGAATTTACTCTTCCACTCTCTTTCTGGTAAATCAAATTAAACTCCCCTTTAGCAGACAGGAAAATTAAAGGAATAGAAATTACCAAAAACAAAGATTGTGACATTGTACAAATATGGAGAATGAAAAGAATAGCCCACAGCCTGACAAATACATATCCAGACAAGGCTATGAAACCACTCTTGAAGCCAAAGTTGATAGCCCACAACATCCAGAAACAGAAAATTCTGATAATGACAAAGACAACAACAATAACAATAACAATAACAATACCGAAGATCAACCAACCTCCTTAGACCCCCCGGAGATGAGTATTCCTCAGTTATTGGAAGAAATCAATAATTTCTTACATAATTTGTCCGCCGAAGAACAAAATAAACCAAACCCGCCAGAAGTTCCAAACTGCGTGGAGTTATTCTCAGATAAGATAGACTCCATGATCACCAATTACCAATGTAGCAATTCTGATACGAAATTTGGCAACAACCCAGATGAAGATTCCTCATTTTTTGAATCTTTGAATCATCTTTCTAATCTTTCAGACAAATTTGGTGATTTCTCGTATAACCCAGATATCGTCTCTGCTTTAAACAGAACAAGCTCTGTTCTGCAGCGAGCAATGTCCTTTCTTGAAGAAGAGTTTCGTAACCTCCTTGAAAAAAATCCCGAATCAAAAGACGATTCCAATAATGAAACAAACCTCCACAAAGAAAGAGAGAGAGACAGGGGAGGCTGGATCGCTGCTTCTCTGCTGGAAGCTGTGGAGGCAGTCGGCTGCTGGAGGCTGGTCGATTGAAGCTGCCGGCTGGAGAAATGGAGAGCTGGACCACCGGAGGCTATGGAGTGTACGATCTTCCTGGCGCCGACTAGGTAGAAAGAAAGAAAGGATAACGAATTGGGGTTAGGGTTATCATTAACATTTTCTATTTATATCAATATTTTAAGTAATATGTAAATTTAATAAATAAATATATTTATATGTTATATTGTATATTAAAGTGAGAGTGGTCTGGTGGTTATAAGTATATATTGTGGCCCTTTGAACCCAGCTTCGAACTAGCTGGGTAGCATATATATTTTATAAATAAAATTTTATATATTTAAATTAAATTAAAAAATATTTTGGGTACGGGCGGGTACAGTTTTATGTATAACCGTTCCCGCCCCGTCCTCGAAATTTATATCCGGATATTACTCGAAACCGTTCCCGTCCCCGCATTAAACGGTTATTAACCGATTCGATCGAGTCGGTTATTCGCGGATATCTGAACCCGCGGACAAAATGTCCATCCCTAAGAAAGACTGATGATTTTTGTTGTTGTTGAACAATAACATAAATTGTAACCGAAACAAATTATAAATAAAATTTATAAGTATATATTGTGGCCCTTTGAACCCAGCTTCGAACTACCTGGGTAGCATATATATTTTATAAATAAAATTTTATATATTTAAATTAAACTAAAAAATATTTCGGGTACGGGCGGGACAGTTTTATGTATAACCGTCCCCGCCCCGTCCCCAAAATTTATATCCGGATATTACTCGAAACTGTTCCCGTCCCCGCATTAAACGGTTATTAACCGATCCGATCGGGTCGGTTATCTGCGGATATCCGAATCCGCGGACAAAATGTCCATCCCTAGGAAAGACTGATGATTTTTGTTGTTGTTGAACAATAACATAAATTGTAACCGAAACAAATTATAAAATAACGCTAACTTAAATTAGAGTTTAATCATTGGTATGATTCGATTTGTTCTTTTGGGATTTCCGTAAAATGAAATATATATATATATATATATAACAAATCCAAAAAACAAAGCTTGTTAGCTGACTATTTTTCTCCACTTTTTGTCTACTTTTGGGGAATGGGAATATTTTTAAGAATAACATCAATCTGTAGAAAGAAAATTCTCAGTGAAAAAGACATAAGCCTTTCTCTCTACACAATAAGCTCTCAAAAGTTGGAGTGAATTTGTGACATGTGAGAATGCGAGTGTGGAATAGCATCTATATATAGGGAGAGGAACGAGATTTTGTCCGTTCGCACAAAACCCCATCGAAGTGTCAAAATTTCTTAGGTGAGTCCGTCGTATCCAAGCCCAAAGTTTGAAGTTTAAATATCACCTTTACCCAAAAGAGTGGGAGGGTTTGACTTTTCAAAATCCAACTTTTGCTTCAACATAACTTCCTGATAGAGAGAGCCCAATTCACAGTCAGAATATACCGATAAAGAGCATAAATTTCATTGACTAAAGGAAAACTTTAAATATAACAAATTTACTATAGATCACAAATAATACAATAGAATTTGATTAGATAATATAGTGAAATTTACAAAATTATATCAAATAAAACTGTTTTAAATCAATTATTTTTGTGATATTCTTATGATATATATTAGTGCTCTAGACTAAAATGTTGAATAGCACACAAAGGTGGGCCAACACTGCTAATGTGACTCAAAGGACTAAGAAGCCTTGATATCAATGAAACTACAAAGAGACCTAATCCATTTGTCCAAGTTCAGAGGCTTGGGGGACTAATGTTTAGTGCATGGCAAGAGATCAGTTGTCTTAATTAGCAAAATGAGTCGCACGTCAGTCGTATAGGCACTGAGTCATCGGATGAGCATACTTGCCGGACAATTTCAAAAAATAAATGACTAGTAATTGTTTCTAATTATTTAAAATAGATAGTTATGAAGAGATAATCGCGATACAAAATAAAGTCAATCTAAATCAGTAAATGATATGTATAAGGTAAAATCCATCCCCTATATATATTCACATTATACATTTAACACAAAATTATTAAAATCATAAAAACAATCACAACACATCTTTTCTTTTATCACATTGAGAGATCTTGAGCTCCTCTATTCTCTAAACTTCCTATACTAACTTAAGCATCAAAATGTCTTCAGAAAAACACTACATTAATGTCCTAGTAATCTCCTTGTGCAGGTTCCAAGATATCAATTCCATTTGATGTTGACGAAATTTGACATTAACATAACAATCCTGCTAACAACAACAAATGATAGAACAATCGAAAAATTCTTTGATGCATATAAAAATTAAAATTACAATTGAAATTTGGAAGATAACATATATTATATCAATAACCAAAATCCCACTTTGTATGAATTAATAACAGTAATTTTTTTTATATATTTATTATTGAAGAAAAATTATAGAAATTGGAGAATAAATATTTTAGAACCATTTTTATTATTTGTTTACATCCATTAGTCATATATTTCATGATTTCTCCAAAATAAAAAATACAAGTAGCCCTATAAAAGCTTATGAAAAGGTAAAGTGGTGATATTATCATGACATTATAGACATTCATCCACCTAAGAAAATAACTAAGGAGATTACGGATTATCTAAAAAAATATGAAGAATCAATATTGAATTTCAGCTTCAATCTGATATAAACGATTATATATCGTATGATAATATAGTTTCTTCATCCGTAAACTTTTGCTTCATTGTATGGTCAATCATTTATATCACATTGGTTTAATATTTATTTGCAATTCAGATTTTTAAATGATATATATTTTATCTTGTAGAAAATGAATTTAGAACTATTTAGGATTGTTTAAAATCTTTAGATATATTTTTATCTATTATCTTTTAAAAATATCTGGGTATCGTCTTTTTTGTTGTTGTTGATAATTATCAAGTATAAGAAAGATATCAAAATTATTTAAGTGATAAAAAAATGTGGATTAGTTGGAGATGAAATTATATGTTTATTTTAACTTAAGATATTCATAAATAAATTGAAAAAATATTTATCTATACATTAGTGTATTCAAAATGTTAGAAGAATAAAAATTATAATGAGGTATTCTTGTAAAAGAAACACATATAATGCAGAGCTATATTATTTTAAGAAGATGTTGATTGTAAATAAGATGTTTTACTTTTAATTAGGTAAATAATAAAAATGGTTATTTATTAAGGGAATGAGAATAGTTAAATGAAGATTCGACTTTTATCAGGTGAAATTCTTCAAGAATGAATTAGGATTTTTTTGGCTGAATAATTTAAAAATTATTTATGTACTTAAAAACAAAATTTTACATTTAAAAATAAATTAAAGTATTTGGCCATTATTTTTAAATTTTTATTTTTAAAAAAATATATTTTTGAAAAAAAAAAAACTAAGAATTATTTGTATATGTTTTTTATTGTTTTTGAAAATATTGTAAACATTGAGAACATTTGACGTAACTTTTCGATTTTTATTAATATTATTTTTTTCTAAAACTATTACTTTGATAGCTCGATTTAATGGACTATAAACCTTTGCAGCTTTTTTTTTTTTTTTCTCTTGCTTTTTGGCCTTTTAATAATAATAAAAATTATTATTATTATATTTTTTAATTCAAATTAATAAAATTACAATTATTCTATAAGAATGAAAACTTAATATAACAATTATGGCATTAAAATATAATTAATTAAAGTGATAATTAAATAATATTCATTTTTTTTTAAATAATAAAAGTATTTGTGACATATTATTACTATTTTTTTTTATAAAAATATATGATACAATTTAGAAAAAAATATTTTATTTCTTATTAAAAATTTGAATTTAATGTCGATTTGAATTTCACTCACCATCACCATTACATAGATATTTGAATTTAATGTCAATTTGAAATTTTTCAACAGCATTACATAGATACTATTTTAACTTAAATAAATTATAACGGAAAGAATTAAAAATATAAAAAAAAATAAATAAAAACATAAAAAATTGTCATTTATCTTTGTGTAGTCGTTCTTAATAATAATAGAAATAAATTATTATTAAGTACTAAACATAAGTGTCATTTTCGACGTACAAATATTAACGACAATTCAATGAATTTTTTTAAAAATTATTTTTAGTTTATCTAACTAACATGTATAAATTAAAGTTTATATAATCTAAATTCAATTATAATATTAAATAATAATAATTTAATTTTAAAAAATATACAATGAAAATAAATTTATATTTTGGCCAAACAACAATATAATTATGGTCTTTGTTTTTTCAAAAATATTTTTTTTTAAATACTAGCCAAATAATTCACTATTAGAAACTATAAAATATATTGTGTGTGTGAATTATGATTGAATTTTTTTTTTATTTTAGCAGCCAAATGAGCACTAAATCTTTCAAAAATATTATTTTTAGACAAATCTTTTTTTTTTTTACAACAATCATTTCTTTTATTAAATTGTCAAATATATAGTTTTGAGTTTAAAAAAAAAATGAATGACAACTAATGTAATTAAAATAAATAACTGAATAAAATTATTGAAAATACAAATTATCAAATATAAAATTGTTTAAAATAGAAAGTACAAAGATAATATATATATATATATATATATATATAGATATATGCGCGCGTGCATGCACGATCTTGTATATTTAAGGGATACTTAGGATACTTTGTATACACATTTACATCCAAATTAAATAATGTATGTTATGTGATAAAATAATTTTAAAATTGAAGTTATTAAATTATTAAAAAAAATTTGGCATTATAATTAAAATAAATATAAATATATATAAAATTGTGTGTATTTATTATTTCTCATATATATTTATATCACAAGTATCCACAGCTCCTCCAATGCTTGCTTCGAATATCTCGATGGTTGATAGCGATCATGTCGACCGCTGCTCTAAATCCAAGACAAATTCATTGGGGATATTAATCAATACTATGAATATTGTATGAAATTGAGAAGACAAAGTGAAAACATCATATTCATTATCTAATTTAATATTATCTTACTAATTTGGCCACTGTACTTCCTGTATAAAGATCGTTAATGTCTCATCAATTTGAATCACATTACAATGACAAAGTTTCTTATCAATTATGGCTTTTGGCTGGTCTTCTTTTGTATTTACTTAACTATTCTCTCGGCTGCTTCTGGTTATTTTCTAACATGCTACATAGACTCTTTTTCTTGTATTCTTTCTTTTACCTATATATAGTATGCAAGATTACATGTGTACGATGTATCATATTGCTCCAGTATTAATGACTTGTATTCATAACCAAATTAGGCTAATTACGACTTAGCTAGGCATCAAATATTTAATTATCTATGTGGGATTAAGTAGTAATACATGCTCTAAATGCATATTGTATAGTTGATTGTTGACACATTGGGCTTGATTGCTCTACGAGGAGATATTTAATTGCATCTTACATATATATACGTATAGGAAAGGAAGCTAATATATTGCTGGTGTCAATTAAGTAAGACTTCGCTTGCATGTGTATTATTAACATTTATAACACTTACAAAATTTGTAACTATAAAAATAGTATTATTTAGGGTGAAGTGCTTAAATAGTCACTTTGTTTATAACAAATGTGTTGTTTAGTCCTCAAGCTTTAAAAAGGTGTTTTTAAGTCCTTTTGTTTGTAAAAAATGTGCTAAAGAAGGACAAAGTTAATATTTCATCCAATTTTCTGTTAAATCTAACTAAACATGATATATATCGCATGCATATTTATATTTTTCGTAAAAAATTAATATTTAATTAAAAAATTTACTCAAACTTTTTAAGAAAATTTTTATTTCAAACTTAAACAAAAGTTTTAATAAAACTTAAACAAAATTTTCATTGTTTAATATCTCAAGTTAAAGATCAGACAATTATTATTTTTTTAAGTTTGAAAGAATTTTTTTTTAAAAAACTTTGAGTAATTTTTTAAATTAAATATTAATTTTTTACGTAGATATCTATCGAAAAATATAAATATGCATGTAACACATATGCTATTCCGTTAGATTTAACAGAAAATTAGATGTAAAAGTTAATTTTGTCATTCTTTGACACCTTTTTTACAAACAAAATGACTTAAAAACACATTTTCTTTCCTAGAGGACTAAACAACACATTTATCTTAAGCAAAGTGACCTCCACAACATTTTTCTCTATTTTTTCTGTCTAACTCATTTTTTTTTTTCAAATTTAAAAAACTACCGTCTAATGATATCTTACATTGATCAAACTTTAGTTGAATGTTGTTCAAGTTAAACTTTGGTTATTTAGACTTGTTTAATGTTGAATTTTGTCCAAGTCGATCTCATTTAATATTATTAGAATATTATTTATGTTGTTATAAATTTTAGTATATAATTTTTTATAATAAAAAAAATTCAACTATATTATATTATAGGTAATTACATAACTTTTTGTTAATAGATAGGTAATTACATAACTTTAGATAAGACTTTTTTCCCCCAAGACCTAATTAAGTGTATATTGAAAGAGGCGCATACGCAACATTCGTCTTTGGTAACTTATGACAATTGTTTTTTTTTTTTTTTTTTAATTAGTTAATTGTAACCAGAAAAACCATTTCACATAAGATAATTGATTTAATATACCTACACTAAATCTCAATTCCTTTATTGACCATTATGTTTTCAGTTTTTCAATTTTTAAAATTATATATATAATCACAACATATCTTGTCATTTATCTGACTTTTTATTAATAACTTTTTGTAGAAACACAAATAACAACGAAAAGAAATGGTGACGATTGTATTGAAAGATGGAGTGGAACTTTTTGGGGGACTTGTATATTTGTTTTTCGTGATGCAGAATGCGATAACACATGCAAAGAACATGAAAGAGCTACATTTGGAACATGCTTATTAACAGATTCATTTCGAGCAATTTGTATGTGTTATTATTGCCAATCCTAAAAACAATTGTATATATGTAAGAAAGGCTAGCCAGAAATACTTTTTAAGGGGGGTTAAAATTTAATTTTTTATACAAAGTAAAAAATTAATAGTAGTCATGATAGATTATACTCAATCCATTACTTAATTTTTCATATCATATTATAATAAAGACATAGATCAGTTAGCATTCAAAAAAATAAAATTAACACATTATAATTAATTTATAACGAAAATTAAATAAAAATATAACAAGTTAATAAGTATTAATATCATTCATATATAAAATAAATTTATTAACTAAAAAATCTAAGAAAATAGGAAGCTCAATCAAATATATCAAAATTTATAGTTGTTAAAATTAAAACTAAAAGAAATATATGACAATGTAAAAAGTAAAATATGATTTATAATTTTAAGCTTATATTTAAAAATATATGTTGATAAAGAATATAAGAGCCTAATAATAATAAAGATAAATTCTAAAAGATTATTAAAATAAAATATCAAATAATATAATATTATATAAGGTTAAAATTTGGGTTTAAATAAAATATGAGAAACATACAAACTTAAAAGCTTTAGCTTGAAGCTTATCATATATGTATTTTTTTAATTTTATTTCTATAATGTTGAGTCTAAAGTTAAATAATTTTTTTTTTTGAATTTATTACATTTATAAAGAATTTTTATATAATATATGACTACAATTTTATTTTTGTTACTAATAGTTACCAAATACATGAAAAATGAGTATATATTTAACCACTTTATTTACAATTTATATCATTTTTATCTACAAATTTATTAAATTTGTTAGTGTATATCAAAATATATACATAAAAATTAGACACAATATATTACTACAAATAAAATATTTATTTAATTTTAAAAATATACATGTAATTAATTTTTTTTTAAATAAACTGGGGCTGCAGTCCCGCCCAACTCTAAGAAGCTCTGCCTATGATCATAAATGATATAGTACATGGATACAATTAAGCATATATAATTGTATTTAATAAATTTTTATTTTGTTAATTACATATTTGTCTTGAGCATATGTAAGGTATTACATATTTTGTTGCTGGATGTAAGGCCTTACATCTATCAACTCTCGCGATGGTCGTTGAAATTTCGACAAGATTGTCGATGACCAACAACAATCGTTGGAGCTCTAGTGTGTCAGAAATGATGGCTTCAAAAATGGTGGCTGTCAAATGGTAGACAGCAGCCATTGAAGAAGGAGCAGCCAAAGAAGAAGAAGAAAATGAAATGAGGTCATTGCTTACCTCATCACCCAAATAGTAGCTCCATTTTCTTCTATAAATAGAGATGGTTGGATCCCAAAGAAATCATCCCAATCCCAAGCCATTCAATTGAGAAGCTCTTCTCTGCGTAGAGAAGAAGAGAAGCAGAGAAGGAGAGAGGGAAAAGAAAAGAGAGAAAAGAAAGAGAAAGAAAAGAAAGAGAAAAGAAAGAAAAAAGAAAAAGAAATATTTATTTGGGTGTATTGGATTTTGGGGTTTGTGAGTTGAGTGTTATATTTAAACACTGTAATATTATCTCCCATAGTGAAAGTGAGCTGCAACAGCTCCGTGGAGTAGCCCAGTTAATTTTTGGGGTGAACCACGTAAAAATTCTCTGTGTGTTATTTCCTTATTCCTGCTCTATATTATTTATTGTTTTGCTTTTCCGTAAATCTGGTTGTGGAAAATTACCAATTTTTTCCAAACATACTGTGCAAATAGTGAAAGTACTATTTACTAATCATTAAAGTAAAAGTGAATAGTAAATTTACTATTCACGTCACTATTTACACATCATTATTTTGCGATAGTGATTTTTTTGAAGTTACCAGATTTGAGTGGGAGCAATGGCAGCAGACGAAGGAAAAGTTAAGATCGAGAAATTCAATGGGTCAGATTTTGGTTTCTGAAAAATGCAGATTGAAGATTATCTGTACCAGAAAAATATGCACAAACCTTTATCAGGAACAAAACCAGAAAATATAAAGCAAGAAGATTGGGATCTTCTTGACAGGCAGGCGCTAGGAACAATCCGGTTAACGTTGTCTCGCAACGTTGCTTTCAACATCGCAAAGGAAACAACGACAGCAAGTCTGATGAAAGTCTTGTCAAATATATACGAAAAACCAACAGCCTCAAATAAAGTACATTTGATGAGAAGGCTATTCAATTTGAAGATGTCAGAAGGAGCGCCATTTACAGATCACCTAAATGTCCTTAACTCTACTCTAACACAGCTGAATTCAGTAGGCATTAATTTCGATGACGAAGTTCAAGCCTTGATTCTCTTATCCTCTCTACCAGAAAGCTGGAAGAACACCGAAGTCAGAAAAATTAGAGTTGGTTCATACAGACGTGTGGGGACTCGCTCCAATTAATTCCCTTGGAGGCTCATCGTATTATGTCACCTTCATTGATGACTCAACAAGGAAGGTGTGGGTTTATTTTCTGAAAAAGAAATCAGAAGTCTATGATGTTTTCAGAAAATGGAAAGTTATGGTGGAAAATGAGACTGGCTTGAAAGTAAAGTGCTTAAGGTCTGACAATGGAGGAGAGTACACAGACAGAAGATTCAGAGACTTTTGTGCAAGCAAGGGAATCAGAATGGAGAAGACTGTTCCAAGAACACCACAACAAAATGGTGTGGCAGAACGCATGAACATAACTCTGAATGAACGTGCCAGAAGTATGAGAATACATGCAGGTTTGCCTAAAATGTTTTGGGCTGAGGCCATCAATACAGCAGCTTACCTGATCAACCGTAGACCCTCTGTTCCTTTGAATGAAAGATTGTCAGAGGAAGTTTGGAGTGGTAAAGAGGTAAACCTTTCACATTTAAAGGTTTTCGGTTGTATTTCATATATTCATATTGATTCTGCTGAAAGAAGTAAACTTGACCCGAAGTCCAAGAAATGTATCTTTATTGGATATGATTCTGATGAATTTGGTTATCGCTTTTGGGATTATGAAAGACGACAAGTTATCAGAAGCCGAGATGTCATATTCAATGAGAAGATTGTATATAAGGACAGGTCAACAGTAACATTTGGTGGTATAGACAAATATACTCAAACAAAAGAGTATGTTGATTTAGAGGAGATCTCTAAAGATGATGTGCATCGAAGGGTCCACAATAACCCTGAGAATGAAGTTATTCCATAACTAAAGAACCAAGTTCCACAAGAAGAACCAGAGAATGAAGTTCCACTGGACGAACAAGAAGAAGTTCCACAACAAGAGGAACCATGCACACCAAGAGTGAGGCGCACCACCAGACCACACAAACCAACACAACGCTACTCACCCTCCCAAAATTTCCTATTGCTGACTGACAACGGAGAACCAGAATCTTATGAGGAAGCAACACAGATGGATGATTCTGTCAAGTGGGAGTCTGCCATGAAAGATGAAATGGATTCCCTCATGTTAAACCAAACATGGGAACTCGTTAAATTGCCAAAAGGCAAGAAGGCTCTTCATAACAAATGGATTTTCAGAGTGAAAATGGAGCATAATGGGAGTAAGCGGCACAAGGCTAGATTGATTGTTAAAGGTTTCCAACAGAAAGCAGGGATCGACTACACTGAGATTTTCTCTCCAGTTGTGAAGTTGACTACAATAAGGCTGGTATTAAAGTTGGTAGCTGCGGAGAATTTACATCTTGAACAGTTAGATGTAAAGACAGCATTCCTTCACGGTGATTTGGAGGAAGATATATACATGGAGCAACCGCAAGATTTTGAAACAGTAGGCAAAGAAAAGTTGGTATGCAAGTTGAAAAAGAGCTTGTATGGTCTAAAACAAGCTCCAAGACAGTGGTACAAAAAGTTTGATTCTTTTATGAGTAGCAGTGGCTTTACCAGATGTCAGACAGATCATTGTTGCTATGTGAAGAAGTTTGACAACAGTTATATTATTTTACTCTTGTATGTAGATGACATGCTGATTGCTGGGTCAAACATGCAAGAGATAAATAATGTGAAGCATCAATTGTCAGAACATTTTGCAATGAAAGATCTAGGTGCTGCAAAACAGATTCTTGGAATGAGGATCAACAGAGACAAGGCATCAGGAATCTTAATGTTGTCACAGGCTGAGTATATTAGCAAAGTACTTGACAAGTTCAACATGAAGGATGCAAAACCAGTGAGCACTCCCTTAGGTGTTCATTTCAAACTATCCAAAGAGCAGTCACCTAAAACTGCAGAAGAACGTGCTCGAATGGAAAATGTTCCATATGCTTCAGCTATTGGAAGTTTGATGTATGCCATGGTTTGTACCACACCAGACATTGCACATGCAGTGGGAGCTGTAAGTAGGTACATGAACAATCCAGGCAAGACACATTGGGAAGCTGTCAAGTGGATTCTTAGATATCTACGAGGTACCACAAATATGGCACTATGCTTCAAAAGTGGAGATATGGCTCTTGAAGGCTATGTGGATGCTGACTTAGCTGGAAATATTGATAATAGAAAGAGCACTACAGGGTATGTTTATACTCTTGGCGAAACAGCAGTGAGTTGGGTTTCTCAACTGTAGAAGATTGTTGCTCACTCCACCACTGAAGCTGAATATGTTGCAATCACGGAAGCCAGCAAAGAGATGATTTGGTTGCAAGGTTTCTTAGAAGAACTAGGCAAGAAACAGGAACGCAATGTGTTACATTGCGATAGTCAGAGTGCCATCCATCTTGCGAAAAATCCGTCTTTTCATTCCAGAACGAAACACATACAACTACGGTATCATTTCATCAGGTCACTTCTAGAAGAAGATGTTCTCAAGCTTGAGAAGATACAAAGAAATGATAACCCAGCTGATATGTTTACAAAGACGGTGACAATTGATAAACTGAAGTTGTGTTCAACTTCAGTTGGCCTGCGGACGTAACAAACCCAGGAAGAGTTGCTGTAGTGATCATATGTGGAAACAAGATTAAAATCAGTTTCCAAGTGGGAGATTGTCAGAAATGATGGCTTCAAAAATGGTGGCTGTCAAATGGTAGACAACAACCATTGAAGAAGGAGCAGCCAAAGAAGAAGAAGAAAATGAAATGAGGTCATTGCTTACCTCATCACCCAAATATTAGCTCTATTTTCTTCTATAATTAGAGATGGTTGGATCCCAAAGAAATCATCCCAATCCCAAGCCATTCAATTGAGAAGCTCTTCTCTGCGTAGAGAAGAAGAGAAGCAGAGAAGGAGAGAGGGAAAAGAAAAGAGAGAAAAGAAAGAGAAAGAAAAGAGAGAGAAAAGAAAGAAAAAAGAAAAAGAAATATTTATTTGGGTGTATTGGGTTTTGGGGTTTGTAAGTTGAGTGTTATATTTAAACACTGTAATATTATCTCCCATAGTGAAAGTGAGCTACAACAGCTCCGTGGAGTAGCCCAGTTAATTTTTGGGGTGAACCACGTAAAAATTCTCTGTGTGTTATTTCCTTATTCCTGCTCTATATTATTTATTGTTTTGCTTTTCCGTAAATCTGGTTGTGGGAAATTACCGATTTTTTCCAAACATAGTGAGATTACTATAACTAGGACAGTGGCTATGTCTAATTCTATTCTCACTTATCTAAAGGTATTTTGGTCTTTTATAGTTTTAATTTGTATGAAGCAATGAGTTTTGAATTTTTTTTTTCTTTCTAGTTTGGCGAAATTGATAATAAAATAAATAGGGAAAATAACAAAACTAACACCCCCAAAAATTATAATAACAAAACTAGCACCCCTGTGTTCAATTAAAATTGAACGACGATAATTTGGACTCGTTCAATATTGAACGTTCAATATTATCCGTTCAATTAGAATTGAATGACGATAATTAGACCTATTTAATATTGAACGTTCAATATTTTACGTTCAAATTGAATATTGAACGTTCAATATTAAACGTTCAATTCTAATTGAACACAAGGGGGTGCTAGTTTTGTTATTATAATTTTTAGGGGGTGCTATTTTTGGTAATTTTCCAAATAAATATGTGCCTATTTAAGGCAACTGAGGAGAAAGAGAATATTTTTCATTCTTTTGGTAAGAAAGAATCTTTTTCCATTTGAATACAATTTAAAAATGTGAATACAATTACAAAATTCCTTAGAAATAAAACTATATGCCTAATCTATTCCTTTTTATTATTAATAATAACATCATGTTCCTGTTTTTGCTAATAAACAACAAGCATTATCTTCCTTGATACAAAAGTATGTTTTTGCCCCATTATTTGCATATTTTGAGTCTATTTAATTAGAAGAGGGCTATTTCCGTATAAAATATATGTTTTGCCTTCTAACAATAACACTACCCGATGATGTAAAACTTCAAAATGGCTGGTATGTACGGTATGTAATTGAGTTAGTTTAAAAATAACTTAATAATTTGTACGTATATAGTATGCATGTATATATATACTTTATGTATATTCTGTTTATAAATGAATGTACAATATTATGTACAACAAATATATTATTTTAAATAATGTCAGTTCGAGAATATACAACTTTTATATATATATATATATATATATATATATATATGCTATTTACTGCCGTAATAAATTTGATCTATGATTTTAGAAATGTGAAATGCATCTACGGTGACGAGCTGTAACAATTTTCTTTGTTTGCTTGGTTTCATGTTTCCAACTGCTAACAATGTCATGGCTACAGTTATTGGCTACTGCATCTAATGAAGCAATAGATAACCCTCTCCTTGTGAACCCAACTGCATAGTCCTTCACTTCTTTTCCACCCAATTGGGAATGAATTCTTTGGGATTCCCGTGCATCTCTTGAGAAGAAATTATTTCCTTTATAACCCAAACATTAACAGCATATTTTTAGGCCAATGTTTCACTTTTATATAAACTAGTCATCAATAGGTGCATTACACATAAAAATTTATACTTGCGAATTAAATTGGGAATTATTTTTATTTGTGATAATTCATTTTTTATAATATTTTAAATATATCATTAAGTAATTATTAATTTTATAAATGCATAGTGTGCAGTTTATTTTTGTTAATGATATTTTATTACTCTAATTGAATATTTAAGTTTCATTTGTTTGTATAGCATAAAATTAGGGATTTTGTCTAAAATGGGCAAATCCCATAGAATAGTTTAGAAATGGGCTGATTTGGTTTAAACTTTACAAATAGGCTTTTTTTAACTGTCCACCTATTTTATTGCTTTGTAGCCGGTATTTTATTAAAAAAAAAAACGAAAAAGGGTGCTTCAAAACATTTGAATTAAATCCAACAGTTTCCAGTCTATTGAACTAAACTCTCCCACTCTCCCACTCTCCCACTAACCTAAGGAACCAAACGACGCACACTACCTCGCGAGGAAGACGATTTAGGAACACGAGGGTCTATTACCGAGGACGAAGACGACGCAGGAAACAATAATTTCACGGAACACAACCTTCATTTGTGAGCTCTGCAACTTTTGGTAAGTTTTGTTGAATCAATGTCTTCTTCGTCCCTTCGATAGACAATAAAGTATTTGGTTTTGGTGAACCTGTAATTGGCTAAGTGTAAGCTCCATGTTGAAACCAAACGAAAACTCCTTGGGATCGTTTTTTTATTGGATTTTAGTGAAATATTGGTATTTCTGTATTGGGCTTTTGTAAAATTGTGTTTTTATCGTTTGTTAATCTGATTTCTGGTATTTCTGGGGTGTGGTATATCTCGATATACCTAGATATACCTAGATATATCTTAGGTATATCTGTGGTATATCTCGATATACCTAGGTATACCTAGATATATCTTAGGTATATCTGTGGTATATCTATCTCGATATACCTAGGTATATCTCGTTATACCATCGATATACCTAAGATATACCTAGGTATATCGAGATATACCTAAGATATACCTAGGTATATCTCTGGTATATCGAGATATTATTACAGATATACCTAAGTATATCGAGATATACCTAGGTATATCTCTGGTATATCTAGATATACCTAGCTATATCTGTGGTATATCTAGGTATATATCTGGTATATCGAGATATACCTAGGTATATTTGTGGTATATCGAGATATACCAAAGATATACCTAGGTATATCGATAGTATATCGAGATATACCACAGATATACCTGTGGTATATCGAGATATACCTAGGTATATCGATGGTATATCGAGATATACCTAGGTATATCGATGGTATATCTCGAAATACCTAGGTATATCTGTGGTATATCTCGATATACCTAGGTATATCTGTGGTATATCGATATATACCTAGGTATATCTTAGGTATATCTGTGGTATATCTCGATATACCTAGTTATATCTCGATATACCTAGGTATATCTAAGGTATATCTCGATATACCTAGGTATATCTGTGGTATATCTCTGGTATATCTCGATATACCTAGGTATATCTCTATATACCACAGATTTACCTAGGTATATTTGTGGTATATCTTGGTATATCTTAGATATATGTTGGTATATCTCGGTATACCAACATATATCTGAGTGTATTGAATTGTATTCATGTTATTTTGAATGTTATTTTGAACAACTTGTTCATAAGTATTAATTATTTTTATTTTCTTACATTGCAGGAAATGGCAGGTGAATCAAGCTATAGTCCTTCAGTCTCCCCCTCTGGATATTATGTTGCTAAAATTACCAACATATCACGCCTCCAAAATTTTAGCACATTGAAGACGACCCTTGAGAATTTTGGGTTACTTCAGAGGTATGAAGAATTATGTTTTGGTTTCATCACAAGGATGAACCATATTGAGTTCACAGGGGGATTGTTGCATCACTTCTTGATGATGCAAGACAAAGATCATTCGGGGAAAGAGCTACGAGTGATTATCAATGGCACACCCCATATTTTTGGATATGGAGAATTTAGTTTAATTACCGGTTTGATGTTTACCGGTTCGGAAGAATGCCCAGCTCGAAATAATCGGTTACGGAAGACATACTTTAAGACCGACAATCTCATCAAGAAAGGCGACCTGGAGAAGGTTTTCACAAAGCTTCCTATCTCCACTGACTTGGATGATGTATTGAGGTTGGGTCTTATTTATACCCTGGAAATTATTCTTTTGTCCGATAATAGTCTAAGGTCCATTAATAAAGACTATTTAGAACTGGTTGAAGACTTTGACAAATTTAATATGTACCCATGGGGTAAAATAGTTTATGACTTCACAATAAAAAGGTTGAAGAGTGTCATTATGCATATTAATGACAGAAAACCTAAAGCCTACATGGAGGTCGCGTCTGAAGATTCAAAGAAACACGCGATCACTTACAGTGTCTACGGATTTTGTTGGGCACTGCAAGTTTGGGCTTATGAGGCCTTACAGGTGGACATTTCTGATTTAGCCACCCAAGTATTCCCCGATCAAATCCCAAGGATACTACGTTGGGAAAATCTAAGAAAGGGACAGACTATTAAATTCTGGGAGTTGAACCAGAATATCTTCAAACGAGAGGATGTAAGTGTTTAGCATTTAAAAATTGTCTTTAATTATTCTGATATACTTGAATTGGTTAAAAATAATTAATTAATTTTTTGGATATTGTACAGTTTAATATGTTGAAGAGACTCACTCCAAATGAAACGGAGAGACAGAGTCCTTCCTACGTTTCGGCACACGAATGTGCCAAGGATGCAAGCTTCGGTGTGCCGAATGTGTCCATAAACGTTGGTACAATTGATGAATCATTGCCTTCAAAAGGCGATGATATGCAGCATCAATCTGGTCACTTTGAACATATTAGTGACCGAATCCCCGAAGTCCAAACTCATCATACCTCAGCTCATTCATCAACTTCCATTATGGAGGTAATAGAACTATATGGGATAAAATTTTGCCATTCAATGATATATATGATTCTATAGATAACGTATCTAATTTCATTGTACCTCAGGTTTTGCAAGAGATTAGGGAGTTGAAAAAAGAGGTGGCAACAATAAAAGATAACCAAATATGGATTATGGATGCTTTGAAGAAGGTTTTAAGATCACAAAAAACTTCTTCACGACCACGGGACGAATCAATGAAAGCTTCAGCTTCAGTCAAACCGTCCAGGGTTAAATTTGTCCCAACTTTCGACCGACGTAAGGTTGCAGATGAGAATTTATCTGAGGACGAAGAAATTGTGATGCCTACAAATGAAGAGCCATTAGTGCCAAATTATGGTTGCAAAGAAATAGTTGTCTTTGCAGAACAAGTTGCTGAGGAAACAACCTCAGCTACTACATACAAGGACGATACATTTGTCGGTGTCAGCGAAACTTGTCCCCCTGAAGTAAACATTGAGAAACAGCCAACTGATGTCTTCCACGAGGAACAGAACTTGTCCAACGTCAATTTATCTACTCTGGAAGAGATTTTGGAGGCTGCCCCTATTATAAGTGGTCCATCGTCAATGTGATTAGGATCGCTAGCATCCATGGGCGTAGGATCAATTGGAACGTCCGCACCATCTGCTACGACATACAGTCGTAGGAAGCGAAAGCTTGGTCCCTCGCTCAAATCTCCCTATGTTCATCCAAAGAAGAAATCTGGTATATCAATAAGATCTGAACAATCGGAGGAACATCAAGTGCCAACCCTTTATGACCCAATGAGGATGTTCAGTCAAGATAGATACAGATACTTCTTGGAGTGGCTATATACAAATTTCTCAAACAACCAGTACGTATGAATGTGTTATATATATTTATTTACATCTTATATTTCTATGTTAATCTCTTATCAATATTAATAGGTTTACCGTATTAATCTTATTTTATATTGTTTACCTTTTAGGGAAAACATTAATGTTTGTTGCCCAAGCAAGGGTATGGCAAATTCTTCCTGGTTTCATCGTATTTTCAAACCACATTCATCCTTACTGAATGAGGTATATTTATGTTCTGAATTTTAGCTTTGGCTCTCTTATAATCAAATTTGATATGAAAAAATGGTATTCTAAGGATAACTGTCATTATTTTAAATGTCTCGCCGAATAAGAACTAATGCATGCCACTATTTCCTATTTAATCCTGAAATAAATTTATACAGCACATTGATTGTGGACTATGGTTGTTGAGGAAAAAGGAGGAAATTCACCCGGACTTGTTCCCCAACAATCTCTGGACTACAGTTGACTCAACGTTTTTGGTAAGGACCAATAATATTATACAATATTATTGAAAAATAAATTCTTAACTTATTTTAAATGTATTTGGCCATTATGGAATATTAAAATGTAGGCTTACGTGGAGTCAAATGCGGGTGAATGGAAGAAACTTAAGAAGAACGACCAAACAAAATTTTGGTCGCTCAACAAAAAGTGGTTGGATTATGTAACAGGTTAATTCTCTAGTTATTGTGATTGTTGCATCATTTGTTTAATTTTATACAGTTTAACATGGTATATCTCTTATTATACATCTTAACATAACCAGGTGCACGTCCTAAACATGCTAAGCCATGGAATTATGTGCACATTATTTATGGAGTTGTATTGGAGAAGGGCCATTGGATTGCTATCAGAATTGACATAAGACAGCAACATATTGATGTCTACGATTCACTTCCGAAACACATAAGGGATGGAAGTCTTAAGAAAAGACTTCATAACTTATGTGTAATGATCCCAAGCTTAATTAAAAGCTTGGGATTATTTGAATATGAAATCAAAGAACGGTGGCCCTTTTATCGTAATGTCATATCTGTTCCTGAACAGGTTGAAGCGTAAGTTTCTTAAAATACTTTTGTACATTATTTTTTTGTGTTTAATAGAATATGGTATACCATGGATTAACTGTGAATTAAGTTTAATATTTTTCAAATTGTTTTGATTGCACAGGGGAGACTGTGGCATTTACGCTTTGAATTTCATCGAGTACTAGTTAATGAGAAGGCCTTAATTGAAATTAAGGACGAGGCAGTTAGTTTTTTTTAGAAAGAAACTATGTTTAGAACTTTTCTTTGCTGAAGACGATTACATTATTGTATAAGTTAATTGGCACATTGATTTTGGTGTATATCTTCTTTAACATAACCAAAAGTCCGTGTTTAACTTTATGTTCTGATTGCAAGAATTCTGTTATTTAAAATGCTAACTATGGTATATTGTGTTATATCTACTTATGTCTCTCGTTAACTAATGTATATCCTCACATAAAATTATTAAAATAAAACTTATATCATTGTATTCGTGCATAAAGGTTTATAAAAAAACACAACCCAAAACATTACTTGTCCAAAGTCAACTACTGTCATATAAATATACCAAAACGGGCAATAAAAATAAATTAGGTAAATAAACATAATTGAACGTGTTATGGATGCTTAGTCATCCATATCATCATTTTGCTAGTTCTCATCCTGGGGTTCGTTCGCCGTAGGTTCATAAACGAAGTCCTCACCCTGATACTGCGGGATTGGGCCGAACTGATTCAAGTCTATTCCTTGTTGTCTCAATTGAAAGCTCATCATTTGGTGGAGTAGAACTTGGTACTCTTGAATTTTATTTACCTTCATTTCCAAGTTCATCAATCTTTCTTTGGTTGTAGCGTTATTGGAAAAGGAGTCATCAGCCGTCCTACTACCTTGTCCCGCTTTTGTGCCACTAGTTAAGTGTTGCATGTATTGGAACGTCAAAGTTTCACCAGGTTGTAGTAGTACCTCACCCTTGTCATACTGTACTCCATGTTTCACACAAAGGGCCGTGATTAGTTGGGGGAAGAAGTAGCTTACGTTGTGATGCATAGATGAGTAAACAACCCGTTGATATATAACCAACCCAACATCGATACTTCGCTGCGTCTCTATCGCATATTGTACGATTGCCCGCTCCCTATCAACAGTACTATAATGCCGGGTTGGCATTAATCTAGAACATACAAAATACTGCCAGATACGGGAGTGGGTTCTAAGGTGTTTAGCTTGAAATATGTTGACCATGTCTCCCTTATATTCCCATTCCGCATAATCATCCATTAGGTAATTTATAATCTCATCGTAATCTGCCTGTTTTATATAGGCTTCATAACCGCTATCCTCAATATCTCTCAAACCATAGTATGCATTAATAACCGTCCTATTAAATGGGACTTGAACACCCCTTACCCATACCATTCCTTGCCGAGCATCTGGAAAATTCGCGTAAAATTTCCTGACTAATGAACTCACACCTGCTTCTGGGGCTTGTACAAATTTTCTCCACCCTAACGCCTCAACCTTATCTGAAATTCCCATCACTTCGACTTGTCCAAAGTCTAATCCCCTCTCATAAACAAAAGCTTTATTCCTTGCGGCGGCACAATCGTACCGCTCTTCTGCCTCTCTACTAACAAAACGAGAGGTATTATAATTTCGTTCCTCAACAACTTTACCTTTTCCTTTGCACCGAATACTGTCACCCGTCTTTCGTTTAGGAGTCATCTTACAATAGAACAATAATATTGGTCAGGTTAACTAATGACAAAAAAAAAAATTAAAGAAAAATATTAGGGTATCCAAATAAATATATCCTATACCTAATAAGGTTAATATACAATAGGGTGATTCCACATAAATCACATAATTTGTAAATAACTTTACTTCAATTGATTTTAAATACAAAGCTTGAAGAAAAATCCCCCACGGATGAAAAACCCAATATTTTGTTGCTGAATATGAAGAGGTTCTAACCTTCTGTTGTTGTATATCAGCACATTGAACGTGTTTTTGGTTTCTTTACTGAAAGAAGTGTAATTTATGGAAGAATATGGGATAAACTTTTGATTTTTAGGAGATAATGAACATCAAATGGAGAGAATAATGAGAGATTTATGATCTGTGAAGAGAGGAAAAACGTGAGACAGTTTGGGGAAAAGTGGGGGTTTTTATTGAAAAAATCGAAATATATTTAAAATCAAACAGAACCAATCTCGCCGCGGCACATTATAATTCTCGCCGCGGCGCGATGAATGAGTTAAAATTTAAATTTCGAACAGAACCAATCTCGCCGCGGCACAATAAAAGTCCCGCCGCGGCGCACATTAATGTGTTCAAATTCCAAAATCAAACAGAACCAATCTCGCCGCGGCACAATAAAAGTCCCGCCGCGGCGCGTATGAATGTGTTAAATTTCAAAATTCAAACTGAACCAAATTCGCCGCGGCGCGTATAAAACATAGAAAATATGTGGTATATCTTAGGTATATCGAGATATACTTAGGTATATCTAAGGTATATTTAGGTATATCTAAGGTATATCTTAGGTATATCTCGATATACCTAGGTATATCTCGATATACCTAGGTATATCTAAGGTATATCTAGGTATATCGAGATATACCTAGGTATATCGAGATATACCTAGGTATATCTAAGGTATATCTAGGTATATCTCGATATACCTAGGTATATCTCGATATACCTAGTTATATCTGTGGTATATCTAAGGTATATCTAGGTATATCTCGATATACCTAGTTATATCTGTGGTATATCTAGGTATATCTCGATATTGGTCAGATTTACCTGTGGTATATCGAGATATACCTAGGTATATCTAAGGTATATCTAGGTATATCGAGATATACCTAAGATATACCACATATTTTCTATGTTTTATACGCACCGCGGCGGGATTTATAATGTGCCGCGGCGAATTTGGTTCTTTTGAATTTAGAAATTTAACACATTCATACGCGCCGCAGCGGGACCTTTATTGTGCCGCGGCGAGATTGGTTCTGTTTGATTTTGGAATTTGAACACATTAATGCGCGCCACGGTGGGACTTTTATTGTGCCGCGGTGAGACTCGTTCTGTTTGATTTTGGAATTTGAACACATTAATGCGCGTCGCGGCGGGACTTTTATTGTGCCGCGGCGAGACTCGTTCTGTTTGATTTTGGTTCTGTGGTATATCTTAGGTATATCGAGATATACCTAGGTATATCTAAGGTATATCTAGGTATATCTCGATATACCTGGATATATATAAGGTATATCTAGGTATATCTAAGGTATATCTCGATATACCTAGGTATATCTAAGGTATATCGAGATATACCTTAGATATACCTAGGTATATCTAGGTATATCTCGATATACCTAGGTATATCTAAGGTATATCTAGGTATATCTAAGGTATATGTAGGTATATCTCGATATACCTAGGTATATCTAAGGTATATCTAGGTATATCTCGATATACCTAGGTATATATAAGGTATATCTAGGTATACCTCGATATTTGTGATTATTTTAGTCAATATATACCTACAAAATATGTAGGTAACCCTACAACTTTACATTTCGATTTGTATGCTAAGTCATATGTGGTATAAGTGCAAATATTTGGGAGTGTATATGGTAAACATGAAAGTCCAAACGAAAAGTCTAAGCGACATTAAAATAAATGTTGATACATCTCTAGTATAAGTTATGAATGAACAATATTTGTATTCATAATTAATTAATACAAATCGAAAATACATAAATAATACATTAAGAGATTAAGGATGACATGAAATTAACCGTTAATAAGATACAATGTTTATGGGTGAGAAGATAGGGAAGGTTCTACAATCATCTGACGGAACACATTACAAGTCCTCATGTTATGACCACTATTTCCACACCTACTGCATAGTATGACCTTTTTTATTACTTCCCCACGTGAACGTATGCGTCGCTTTCGCGGTCGCCCACATTTTTTCTTCGTGTTGGGAGGAAGTTCAACTAGATCTATGATCTCTGGTGGAATGTCCCATTCATCGTTATCAGTAGCCGGATAAATGGACTCTGCATATGCAATAATATAACAATCTACTGTATATAATTTGTCCACAAATGTATGAACATCAACATCTTGAAAACGGGCCGCTGCAATGGCATGACAACAGGGGATTTTGTGATTATCAAACTCCCTGCAACTACAACTTATGTTCAGTAGATCGACATCGTGACTAGTGTCACCATGTACAACCTAATTTAGTTAAGAATGAACTTGTTACATTAGACAATAAAGAAAAATAGATAAACATATAATAACAATCAGATAGTTCTACGAATGGCATACCTGGAAGACATGTGCATTAATTCTGAAAACCCTGTACCTTAAGGACTTAATGTGACTTGCACGCATAATTGATTCAACCACATCGGTTAGATGGCGAGTTCCCCATCTCATCCCAACTTCCCTACGTTCAACAAACCAAGCTTGTATTTTGCTACGATAGTACTCAGCAAGCATGGTTATGGGTAATTCACGAGCAGATTTCATGACATTATTAAAGGATTCTGAACTATTTGTAGTCATTATACCGTATCTCATACCTGGGAAATGATATCTTGACCACTTCTCAATGCTTGCTTCCAATAAATACTTTTCTATCTCAGGATCGATCTGTCGCAAATCCCCCATGTACTTGTCAAATTCACGCTTTGTATATGCCCTTGAGCAACATCTAAACAAAGGTGTAATATCTGGATTCTTAAACTTGTGGTTTAAATTCATCTCCATGTGAAATGCACAATAACCATGCAATGCATTGGGTAATGCTTTCGGAACAGCTTGAATAATACTTTGGTGCCTATCAGAAACAATTACAAGGTCGTCAATGTGCCCGACTAAGTCTGCTATTTTTAGCAAAAACCATTCCCAAGCTTCATTATTTTCAGAATCTCCAACCCCAATGGCCAGTGGATATATGTTGTTATTTCCATCAGAAGCATTTGCAACGAATAATGTCCCAGCAAACCTACCTGATAAGAATGCACCATCAACTGTAATTACATGTCTCATACAAGATAAGAATCCTCTGATACATGGACCTAATGCCATGAAGAAATACTTAAATCTTCCGGATAATTGGTCAACTTCAATATGTGTGACGCTACCGGGATTCCTTTCCTTCAGGACGTGACAGTAGGAAGGAAGCTTGAGGAAAGATTCCTCTTCACTTCCACGTAGCAACCTCAAAGCCTTCTCTTTAGACCTGTATGCTGTGGTGTAACCAATCTCAATCCCAAACTCATTCTGACAATCATCAATGATATCTTTAGGCTTATAAATTCTTCCGGGTCGCACCAACTTCATTTTTATGGCATTTCCTATGACTCTTGAGGTCGCAGTCCTATTTTTCCTCATGTAATGGTTAGGATCACAAGTATGTTCTGATTGAAAATGCTTTACCTTGAACCTATCTGAGCCCTTGATCCGATTACATCTAATCTTCCAAATACAACTACATTGAATGCAACTTATCACGACACGGTCTTTCTTACTTGTCAGTGTCCTCGTCTCAAATCTATTTCTTATGGCATAAAGGCCGACATGTGTGGTGAAATCTATCTTACTGTCAAACACTTGATCAACTTTCAAATCAAGCTTAACATGTGTCATATAAGAGGAAACATCACCATTAGAAATAATCTCTGTGGCTGTACTTGATGGACCAAAACGTATTTCATTATTGCCCCCAACAACATTTCGTCCTTTAGACTAAGTTAAACCATTTAACAATTGATCTCTTAAAATCAGTCTTTCTTGTTCATCTGATGTCATTTCATTATGAATGCCTTGTAAAGTACAAATTCCGCTCATGTCATTATCAATGTTTTCGTTGACAGTAACACCTTCTAATTGACACTCTCTATTCATATCAACATGAACATCATCACCCATCTGCGGTATATCTAAATAGTTATCTCGATATACCAAAGATATAACACAGATATACCTAGATATATCGAGATATACCAGAGATATACCTAGTTATATCACAGATATACCAGCGATATACCACTGATAAACCTCGATATATCAAGATATACCTTATTTACCTTGGTATATCGAGATATACCAGACATATACCAAAGATTTACTCAACAAGGTAACGGATAAACCTAACCCCAGATGTACCGGATAAACCAAGACAAAAGGGAAAATAGCAGATTAAAAATGGGGGATAACACGCGAAATACATGAGTTCAAATTAAACACTGAAAATGGCAGATTCATACAACAAATTAAACGGCAAAATAACACCCAAATCACTTTCCAACCAAACAATCACCCAAATGGTTGGCAAATTTTCAAAAAAAAACATTGACCCAAAACGATAAACTGCAAAAATTGTTAGTACAAATGCCACGGCAAATTTCACCATTTACATGCTATTTAAAACTGAGAAATTTCTACCCAACCAAAATATTTAATATCACTAACCTCAAATTTCAAAGTTTGTAAGGATGAGATGAAAAAATGGAGGGGAGAGTGCGTAGAGAAGGAGAGAGAAGAAGTAAGAAAACTTTGGTAGGAAGGGAGAGTGCGTAGAGAAGGAGAGAGAAGAAGTAAGAAAAGTTTGGTGGGAAATAAGGGGTGGAACCGGCAACTAGAAGAGCCATTTTCAATTTGCCCATTTGTAAAGTTTAAACCAAATCAGCCCATTTCTAAACTAACCTATGGGATCCCATAAAATTAACATTGTAATAAGTCAAATAAATAGGCAATAAAATAATTTTCATGATAAATGCTTCATCAACATGCATAAAAAATATGTAACATATATATAAAGAAAAATAATTAGTACTCATAAGGTTTAAAAAGTACAAACTTTATGAATTAAATTATTATGAGAGCCCATAGAATTGGCTAAGACATTCATCTGCATAAATATTCAAAAACTTCTGACTGTTTTTTAAGGAATTTTGTTAGATAGTTATTATAAACATTGTGAAACAAATGAAAATTGAACCATACTTAAATTGATAAATTTATTGCTTTTTACATCATTAAAAATTATACATTTTAAAGCTAACGAAAAAGAAAAATAATAACCTATGTTGCTTTTTAACACCTTCTTGTATACTTAAATTATCAAATAACCTCATCCTCTCTCCTTTTAAGTTACATATTTGAATCATATTAACTATAGTTTGATAATAATAAAAAATTACCAAAAAACCTCACAACAAATTTTGAGAAAACGAAAAAATGAAGGCCATATTGTCTATTAAGTTGGATATGCAATAAGCATTAGTGTTGGGTTGAGAGTTACATATTTTAATCTCTCTTTTACTTTTTTTTTTTTTTTAATCCTTTGCTTTGTCACATTTTCATGTACATTGAGGCCAGTAAGCTCGGCTTTATAATTCTGGAGGCGATTCAGTAGCTTCTATGGCACAAGCAGTTCTACTGTATGTTTTTTGAGAACATACTGAAATTGTTGCATCCCTTCATGCCTTTTGTGACCGACGAGCTGTGGCAGGTAAGCTTCTCCCCTGTATCTTAAGATTCTTTTTAACTTTGCTAGCTGCTGTTACTTTATGGTTTTTGGGACTCTTCGAATTTTTATTTTGTTTTTTGCAATAAGAAATGTGATTTGTTTTCAGTGAGTTTAATGTTGCATCCAGTCACTTATAATATGTGAATCTTGTTTGATTATAGTCATTGCTGATGTCTTTTGTTTTTAAACAGGCACTCCCCAATCGGCAATAAGCTCTCATTATATCTCCCTGGTCACATAATTCACTTTTGAGGGATATTGATATTTGTCGACGAGAATGATGTATATTTATTATTAACAAAATAAGTAGAATTTAAGTAAAATTTTAATATTTTTGGTAAGAATTAGACTAAATTTTGTATTTAATTACTAATTTTTAGTAATTAACTAGGTCTATTAACTATTTTAATGTTTAGTTTAATGTAAATATTGGAGACATATATTAAAAATGATTCCAATAATTTGTAACTAATCACTAATTATATTATAGTGATTCTGTTACTTAAACAATGATATTATTATTGTTGATTTTGAATATATATATATATATATATATATATTGAGAATTTTAAAATTTTATTAGTAATTTTAATGATAAAACAGTATACTAAATTTTAAAAAAAAACACACATTTAGGGACGGTTTTTGTTTGCAAATTTTTTTGGGATAGTTCCTGGTATATTTTTAGGGACGGTTGAAAGTTTAACCGTCCCAAAAGACTTTTCAAGACAGTTGTTTTGGTTTTAGGAACGGTTACACTTTATTTTTTGAATGGTTATGATACAAAACACAACCGTCCCTAAAATCGTTTGTTGTACTAGTGTCTAAATAAAGTATGGATCTTATTTGTAAGTTTCAATTGAAGGACTCCAAAGCAACTCCCACTCCAATGGCAGCAAGTGTATTTATGTCTAAGTCAGATGGTGTACCTTTGACTAATGCCACACAGTACAGGATAGTTATAAGATCTCTTCAGTACTGAGCTTTTGTTGGAAGATGAATGCTTTAGAAGGATCTAAGAAGTTTGGAAGATATAAAGAAACAAAATTAATTTGGAGAAAGAGGATACTTGTTATTGAATCTCAAATTTTTGACTTGGTACAAATTGAGCAAGACTACCCTTATTTATACTAAAAGCTCATCCTAACCAATGGCTAGGATTTTGATAACATTCTCTTAATCTAATAGTTATAATTCACCCACTAGATTTTTCTATTAAATTATTCATTTCTCTAGAATTATCTACTACTATTTCTTCTTAAAATATCTAGATATTTTCTAAAACAATTCTAGAGCATGTTTTAAGAATTTGGGCTCTTTAGACTTTAACATTTTAATGGACTCTTAAATTGAATTTTACAACACCTAATATTATTTGGGCCAAATCAAGTTTATTTCCTACACCCCCCTTAAACTTGATTTGTCATTCCAAGCAAGCTTCTCAACTTAATAAAGTCTTCATGCTTGAATGGCTTAGTGAAGATGTCAGTAATTTGATCTTGAGACTTCACATATTCCACTTGTACATCCTTTCTTATGATGCACTCTCTTTTGTAGTGGTAGCGAGTATCAATGTGTTTTCTTCGATCATGAAATACTGGATTCTATGCCAATGCCATAGCAGACCTATTGTCAACAAAAATCTTAGTTGACTTTTCTTGTGGCCATCCCAGTTCTTTCAACAAATTTCTTGTCCATATCCCATGACAAACACATGATGTAACAGCTACATACTTAGCTTCACAGGTTGATAGAGTGACTATTGGTTGCTTCTTTGACATCCAAGTGAAGGCAGTATCTCCCACAAAGAACACAAAGCCTGTAGTACTTTTTCGATCATTAACATCTCTAGCCCACTCGCTATCACTATAACCAACAAGCTTGTAATCATTTGTTGTTGAATAGAACAAGCCAAAGTTGATTATACCTTTGAGATAACGAAAAATTCTTTTAGCAGCTTTCAAGTGAGCAGTGGTTGGATTCTCCATATAGCGACTTATTAGCCCTTTAGCATAGACAATATCAGGTCTTGTGCATGCAAAATATAGTAGACTACCAATCAAACTCTTGAAAAGTGTCTTATCCATCTTTTTTGCTTCATCATGTTTTGATAGCTTACGACCACACTCCATTGATGTACTAATCGGCTTGCAATCATCCATTTTGAAATTCTTGAGGACCTCATTTGCATAGCTTTCTTGTGAGATTAAAATTCCATCTTCTTATTGTTTTACTTGGATGCCAAGATAATAAACCATAAGTCCAATGTCAGTCATCTCAAATTCTTTTGTCATTGCTTTCTTAAATTCTTCAAACATATTTGAATTATTCCCTGTGAAGATCAAATCGTCCATATACAAGCACACGATCAAGACATCTCCTTCTTTGATCTTAACATAAAGTGCATACTCATGTAGGCATTTGGTGAAGTTATTATGTTGCAAGTACTTATCAATCCTGTTATTCCACGCCCTTGGTGCTTGCTTTATTCCATAGAGAGCCTTTTTTAGTTTAAAGACTTTGTCTTCTTGTCATTTTACCACGTAGCCCATTGGTTGTTTAATATAAAGTTCTTCCTCCAGAAATTCATTCAAGAAGGTAGATTTCACATCCATTTGATAGATCTTCCACCTATTTTGAGCTGCTAAAGAAATGATTAGTCTTATTGTTTCTAGTAGAGCAACTGGAGCAAATAACTCGTCATAGTCGATGCCAGCTCTTTGTCTCTATCCTTTTGCAACTAGTCTGACTTGTATCTTTCAATATTTCCCATTGCATTTTTCTTTGTTTTGTAGACCCACTTGACGCCAATAGCTTTATGCCCTTTTGGAAGTGAGACAAGATCCCACGTATCATTCTTTATAATTGATTTAATCTCTTCATCCATAGCATCTCTTCATTTCTTGTTTTGCACAACTTCTTGAAAATTCACAAATTCACAATCGGCAAATAGACAAAAAAGTGTGAGATATTCTATCCTTTCAGTGTCCTCATAAATTTCTTCTAGATTCCTTGCACGTGAGACGCTTCTTCATTTAGAAATGATGGTGATGAGCCTCCAATAGCTGTTGTTGGTGAAGTAGGTGGAGTGGATGGCTCTTGTTGCACTTTTCCTAGTTGCTCCATTGACGATTTCTCATCTTCTTCAAACTGTGGAAAGAAGTTAAAATCATTTGTATGGGATATCCCATTCTCCTTCTTCATCAAATGCCACATCTCGATTAATCACAATCCTTTTATTGCTTGGATTGTACAACTTGTAACCCTTTGAGTTAGCATCATAGTCGATGAAAATGAAACTTTTACTTTTTTCGTCTAGCTTCGTTCTTCTCTCATTCAGTACAAGAACATGGGCTATACTTCTGAAAACTTTCAGATGGGAATGCCTAGCTTTCTTTCGCTCCTTGCCTCTTGCAGTGTCTTTCCCCAAACACTTCTTGTTGGAGATCAATTGGAGAGATAGACTGCACATGCTACTGCTTCAGCCCAAAATTCCTTTGGCAATCTCTTGCTTTTGAGCATGCTCCGTGTCATGTTGAGGATTGTCCTATTCTTCCTTTCTGCCACTCCATTTTTTTGGGGGGATCTTGGAATGGTTAGAGGTCGTCAAATTCCATTTGCTTCACAAAATTCCAGGAACTCCTTGGAAGTGAATTCTCCACTTTGATCGGATCTAATGGCCTTGATCTCTCGTCCACTTTCTTTCTCAATTACAGCTTTAAGCTTCTTGAAAACTTCAAAAAATTCTGACTTTTGCTTTAAGAAATACACCCACGTCTTTCTTGAGAAATCATCTATAAAGAGAAGGAAATAATCACTTTTATCGAGGGATGTTGGCTTGATTAGTCCACAGACGTCAGTAAGTACAACATCGAGTAGCTTTTGGACTATTAAGTTTGACTCCTTTGAAAAAAATTTCTTGAATTTGTTTCCAAGTAGACATCATTTGCAAAGTTGATCAGGTTGATTGATGGAAGGTAGTCCTCTTACCATGTTCTTCTTGGATAGCAACTCTAAGCCACCAAACTTTAAGTGCTTATATCGAAGATGCCAAAGCCAAGATGCTTCTTGGTGGCAAGTTTTAAGAAACTTTGCTACATCGTTTTGGATATTAAGTAAGAACATCTTATTCCTTGACTTGGCACCTTGGTGATCAAATTACTTCTATTATCTCTTATTAAGAGACTACTATCTTTCATGTGAATATCATAGCCTTTCTTTAAGAGTTGACCTAAACTCAAAATATTATTTTTCATATTGGGCACATAGTAGACATTTGAAATAAAATTGTTGTCTACCATTTTTCAATCGAATAAAAATTTTATATTTGCTTTTCATTGAAATTTTAGACTCATCACCAAAGGAAACATTGCTGCTTACTGATTCATTGAGCTCCACAAACATGCTTCTTTTCCCACACATATAGTTGCTTGCACTGGTGTCATGATATCAAATGTTATCTTATTTTTCATCATTGCCTTTATATGCTAGTAATAGAGTTTCATTTTTTTCTCTTTTATTTTCCGCATAGTTGACCTTTTCTTCAAATTTGGTTTTGAGAGCTTTAGATTTTGAAGCATAATGTCAAAATTTTTGACAATTATAACATTGAACTTGAGATTTTCCATATCTTGAGTTTGAATTTCCTCTTCCACATCCTCTTGTTGAGCTTTCTCCTTTCTCGTAGTTGTTGTTAGAAGTGTTGGTATTGTAATACCAACCTTGTCCACGACCATGACCTTTTCCTCGTCCTTGGCCTCGTCCTCTTTCATGACCACGGTTGTTTTTATCATAGCCTTTAACTTCTTTCTCCTTGAGTTGCATTTTAAGGAGTTGTTCAGTGATATCTTGCTTCTTCTTATGCTTTTTTTCATAAGCTTGTAAGGACCCTAATAGTTGGTCGATAATCATCTCCTTCAAATCTTTTGTTTCCTCTATTGTCACTACAATGTACTCAAAGTTTTGATCTAATGAGTGGAGTATCTTTTCCATAATCCTTACATCTTCTAGTTTCTTACCGTTTCTTTTCATTTGATTAGAAACGGCCAAAACTCTAGAGAAGTAATCGAAAACGGGGTTTGGACTTTTTCATATGCAAAGCTTCAAATTCACTTCTTAGTGTTTGGAAACGTACCTTCTTGACTTGTTCAAGTCCCTTGCAAGACTTTTGCAGTTTCTCCCATGCTTCCTTAGCAAATGTTGCACTTGAGATCTTCTCAAAACCATCATCATCTAAAGCTTGATAGATGAGATAGAGAACTATCTTGTCTCTCTTTCTTAAGTCTTTTAAACTATCCTTCTAAGCTTGAGATAATGTAGCTTCATCTTGTGGCTCATTGTATTCTTTCTCTACAACATTCCAAACATCATGTGCACCTAATAAAGCCTTCATCTTAATACTTCAATTATCATAGTTGTTTTTGTTAAGTATAGGGATTTGAAATGATATCATACTACTAGCCATATCTTTATATACATTATAATTTTAAATTTCTGATTGCACAAATGAATTTAAAACACCAAAATACCTTAAGAGGGTCTTGAACTCGCCTCAAACTCATCCAACTCAGCTAAACTCGGTCCAACTCAGCCAAACTTGGATTGAATCAGTAATTTCGAGCAGCAAACTTCCAACAGAGCATGAGGGAGCATCCCAACTCTGATCAGGATATTTTTTCACCATCGTGTTTCCCTCCTCAGGAGCTTCAATTTGATATGCTATAGGGATATGTTTGGCACCAATTTACTACCTCTGATACCAATTTGTTAGAAGATGAATACTTTAAAAGGCTTTAAAAAGTTTAGAATATATAAATAAACAAAGTTAGTTTGGAGGAAGAGGATACTTGTTATTGAATCTCAAATTTTTGGCTTGGTACAAAATGACCAAGACCACTCCTATTTATACTAAAAGCTCATCCTAACCAATGACTATAATTTTGCCAAAATTTTCTTAATCTAATAGTTATAATTTATCCACTAGATTTTTCTATTAAATTATTCATTTCTTTAGAATTCTCTACTACTATCTTTTCTTAAAATATCTAGATATTTTCTAAGATAATTATAGAGCATGTTTCTAGAATTTGGGCTCTTTGAACTTTAGCATTTTAATGAACTCTTAAATTAAATTTTACAACATCTAATATTATTTTGACTAAATCAAATTTATTTCCAACAACTTTGTCATCAAATTCTTCATACTCCAACAGATGTCCACTGTGTGCCTGCAAAGAAACTTTTGAGGTATCTAAAGGAAACTCAAGATCATGGTCTATTTTTATAGAATTCTGAGATCTTGGCCTTAATAGCCAGTCTACCGAAGGATATTGCCTTTACCTTCAAAACTATTTTTTTTTCCTAGAACGAAGCCAAATGTTTAACAATAATCATTCTCTTTATTAAATTGTTATGATAAAACTAAAATTTTAAATAAGTATCTAATTTTTTATTTAAATGTATTGAAATGACATGACTCGTAATTATGAAAAAAACGTATAAAAAAAGTATAAAAAAAGTTAAATTAGCAAGGAGGTAGTTTTAAGAGACTTAGAGATAAATAACAAAGGTTGTAATTAAAGTAAATAATTGTATACAATTATCCAAAATAAAAAAATTATCAAGTTGTCTAAAATGAAATGTCCTACATAAATAATATATATAATAATAAGATATGTGCATTTATATATATTTGAGAAATGTTGAAGACACTTTGCACATCATTTGTACTCAAATGTATGTTATATGGTAAAATTATGTTAAAATTAATGAAGTTATTCAATTTTTAAGAAAAATTACACGCTATAATTAAAATAAATGCATATATGGGTAAATTTATGTGCATTTGATATTTCGCATATATATTTCCTTTCAATTTTTATACAATCAATTTATTTAACCAAATTTATATTTGACCATTAAAAATTATAATTTTTACGTTATAAAAAAAATGTATAGTGTATGATGAAAATTAAAAGTAAAATTATATTCATTAAGTGGATTGTACTGTACACTTTTTTAAATAAAAGGTTGTGGCTAATTGTTTTCAGTGGGTGTACCGGGACATCCCAACTAGGTTGGCACCTCCTTAGCACCTTCTACATTAAACCAATCAACCACTAATATTATTAAATATTGAGAAAATTACACATGCAAATAAAAATTCTCAACAAAACCTGTAATTAGGTTTGTTGTTAGCATCAGAATAAATAAAAGAGCTCGCAAAATGTGGAACATTCCACCACCAAGTCGCTGTACATAAACTAGGAGCCCTAGAAGCTAAGCTATCAGCTGCAGCATTACCTTCCCTATAAATATGTGAACAGTAAAACTCCATATGAGTAATTTTGTCTAAGCAATCCGTCCAAGCAGAATGCCACCTCCAAGGAACCGAAGAAGACCGGGTCTGAAAAAGAGAGACAACATATTGTACTGTACACTTAAACCATATTTATATCACAAGTATCCACAGCTCCTCCAATGCTAGCTTTGATTATCACGATGGTTTATAGCGACCATGTCGACCGTTGCTCCAAATCCAAGACAATTTCATTGGGGATATTAATCAATAATATGAAATTATGAATGTATGAAATTGAGAATATAAAGGGAAGACAAAATTATATTTATTAGCCAATTTAATATGACAGTTGCTAATTGGGCGACTGTACTTCCTATATAAATATCGTTATTGTCTTGTCAATTTGATCATATTACAATGACAAAGTTTCTCAACAATTATGGCTCTTGGCTTGTGTTCTTTTGTGTTTACATAACTATTCTCTCGGCCGCTTCTGGTTATTTTCTAGCTAATATGTTTCACACTCGCCTTTTGTTCTCTTTTTTTCATTTACCTGTTCGAGATTACGGATTGGATCGTTTATACGCACTTATTTTAAAAATGATTTAAAATAAAGTAATTTGATTAAAAGTAATTTTAAGAGAAGCAATTAAATGTTTGAAATATCGATGAAAATATTACAAGAAATTTTGAGTATCACTTTGATAATTATTTTTTAATAGAACACGCATTCAAAAATATTTCTCCAAAAAATAATAAATATTACTTATCTTAAAGTGCTTTTCAAATTTTTCAAATTATTTTTTATATACTGCCAAACATCCTTAAAAAGGCTACATGTGCATTTTAACTAAAAGGAGAAGTCGTTCAGCCCTTTGCTTACATATTAATGTGTCATATGTTATACATAACTAAATTAAGCAGTTAGACATCAACGATTTAATTATGTATGTTGCATATCGTATAATTGATTGTTTAGACATTGGGCTTATCTCTATACAAGGAGATATTTAATAACATCTAATTAATAGCATCTTACATATAAATACATATAGGAAGCTAGCTAATATATTGGTGGTGTCAAGTAAATAATACTTCGCTTGCATGTGTATTATTCAAAAAAAAAAAAAAAAAACATTTAACTATATTGAAGGTAATTACAAAACATTGGATAACTTTTAAAAAATACAATTAAGTAGACTACTAAGACCTAATTAACAACATTTGTAGTATGATAATAAGCCTAATATTTTTTTATTTTAAGTTATAGAATCGAATCACATTAAAGAATTTTTTGATTAAAAAAAATTCAAGTATAATCATGAAATATCATGTCATTTATCTTAGATTTTATTTCATATATTGTTGTAGAGACGCAAATAACAATGAACACAAGTGGTGACGATTGTGCAAGATGGAGTGAAACTTTTAGTGGGGTTTGTATATTTTTTATGCGTGATCGAGAATGCGAAAGAACGTGCAAAGCACATGAAGGAGCTAAAGATGGAACGTGCATATTAACAAATTCATTTCGACCAATTTGTATGTGTTATTATTGCTAATCATATATATAATAGTATGTAAGAAACGTTTATATAATAAATTTGTAATAGATCTTATATAAACGCTGATTATAACTCAGCAAACATAATTGTATTTAATAAAGATTTGTCATGTGTTAAAAATGAATTAGGCATACCGCATACTGGTAAGAGAGTTGGGGAAAATGAGATTCAACATACTCGTTACAGACGTTACCTTACTTTTCAAAACATTTTAATTAATTAGATTAATTTATATTTAGTTTAATTAATCAATTTTTCAATAGTTTGGAAAACATTTAGATGACCTAATTTGGTACTCACTAGAACTATTAAAAAAAATAATAAACACTTTGTTATAATGTTTCATTTTAAAAACTTTTATCACTTGTATGCCATCTTTTACTAGTGGTTATAATTATAACACATGATAGGGCCTTGAAAAGTGACGAAGCAGCAGAAATGCTAACATAAATTTGTATTATATATGTAATAAATTAATAAATAATTTTGAAAATAAAAATATTATTTATTTTTTAAAAACTTTGACAACGTCTCATACCATAATTAATATAAATATAAATTTATATGATCAATTTAAATTAAATAAATTTAATTTTAAAAATAAATTTAAAATATTACAGTTCAATTTAAATTATTATAGTTTAATTTAAACAACGTTCAATTAAACGACATTTTAAAAAAAAATTAAATAAAAGTTATTTTTTAAAGTTTAAAAATATATAATTTAAATATAAAAGTATTACTTTTATTATTAAATAAGTGTAAAGATGCTTTGTTTTCTCCATTTTATTTTGTCGTTTGTAAATCTGACCTGGTAAGTTTGTTATCCAAAAACGTCTCCGTTTTGCTCCTTAGCTACTGATACATATAGTAGCTGCTTAGTTCCCACTTCTGGGTTTGATTCGCAGTAATCAATCCTTTAAGCTCCTGTTTACTTGGTTCCCATTAAAAAATTAAATTAAATACATTAAAATTTATAATTATTAAAATTAAATTTAAAATAAGTATATAAAAATGTAAAAAATAAATTTAGAATTTTAATTTTAAGATTATATTTAAAAATATATGTATATAAATAATATAAGAATAACTAATAATAATAAAATTTTTATATAATTTTTTTAAAATAAATTCTAAGTAAAATAAAATATTAAATAAGATAATATTATATAAAGTTAAAATTTGGATTGAAATAAAATATGATAAATATAAACTTAAAAGTTTTAATGTAAAGCTTATGATATAGTTATTTTTTTAATTTTATTTTTAAAATGTTGAGTCTAAAGTTAAATATTTAAAAAAAAATTTGTTATCACATTTAAGAAGATTTTTTACATAGTATGAGGCTATAATTTTATTTTTATTACTATTAGTTACCAAATACATGAAAAAAAGCATATACTTAATCACTTTATTTATAATTTATATCATTTTTATCCACGTATTTGCTAAATATTATTAATATATATTAAAATATGTATATAAAAATAAAATAAAATACATTATTATAAATAAAATATTTATTTAATATTAAAAATATATATATAATTAACTTTTATAAAAAAAATTGACAGAAGTTGCAACCCATCCAACAACTGCTCCCGCGTTGTGGTATATATGTAGGGGTGGCAATTTATATTATAGTTCGATTGACAGAATCAAACACGAATCGAATTAAATTTAGGTTTGTTTTGACCCAGCTCGAATAACCCAAAAAAATTTGAGCTGGGTTAGGGCCAGCCCATTAGCTCGAAATAAAATAAAATTTTAAATAAAAAAATAAAAAAACTATATTAAAATTAAAATAATCTTTCAGTACTTTTCTTTTATGATATGTTAGTTATTTTTTTCCCTTTTCTTTTGAAAAATAAGCTGATAATAAATAAATAGTTATAATTTATTCATTTTGTCACAATATTATGCTACATTCTTTGATGTCAATGCATTTAACGTTTAAATCTACCTAACTCTTTAAACAAAAAATAATAATATTTATATTTAATTTAAATTAGTATTATTAAATTTCTATTTTTAAATCGATTAGGTATTAGTTTTTGAAATAAAAATTTTAATTTTTTTATCAACTTGTGCTATGGTATTCTCTTTTCCACTTGTTCATTGTCTTGAGAATTATATATTATGTAATAGTCAAAATTTTATTCGTGTGTATATAAACAAAAAGTTATATTCTCGTATAACATTTTAATTTACTTTAACTGTTCATTTTTTAGTAAGTATATTTATTTAATCTACTCATCTCTATTTATTTTGTTTAATGGCTAGAATAAATTTTATTTGGACTTAAGAACTATTTATTCTAAATGTAAGTTTTCATGAGAGCAAGACGGCTTCTAACTTTTGCATGTGTGGGGTTTAATGTACTTACTCATTACTTAATTAATTAAATAATTGACTTTTTGCTTTAATAATTAATTTTTTCTTATATTTATATTTTTTTATTGTTTTATGTAATATTGTGTGAGCTTTAATTATTAAACATATTTTTTAATAAAAAAAATCATATTAATTAAAATTTAATTAACAATTTGGACTAGTTTGAGCCCGTTTGAGTCAGCTCGTTTGTGCTTAGTTTAGATTCGGACTCACCTTTGCTAACTTAAATTAAATTTAAATTGAATTAGAATTGAATAATTTAAACTGCTAATTTGAATTAGCTTGAATTAACTTGACTTGTATGAATTGATAATCCTTTATGTATATATATGCTGAATTTCTATGAACGCAATTTTTTATTTAACTTGAAAAAAAAAATAGTAATATCTACAATTTGTGATATGGTAGAGCTATGAAAATTCATTGGCATCTGAAGTAGATTAGTGTTATCAAAAAGGACAGGTCGAAGTCGGATTTGATGTCCTGTCCTTACACTAATTATTTACGGGTGCAGACAAATATTCTCCCCTAAATTTTTGAAGAATTTATAAAAATCGAATATTTTTTATTAATAAATATATAATTATACATTTTAGTTAAAAATTAACAAAATTTATATTTAAAAATAAAATAAATTTAAAATTATATTTAATTAATATTAAATATAATATATATAATTAAATTTTTTATTTTATTATTGTTAAAAAATTAAAATAAAATATATTTTTAATTATAATGTTGCATTTTTTTAAGTAAATATAAAAAAATTATATAAAATGATAATAAATTGGGAAATTATTAAAAATGACACTCCCAAAATTTATAATATTGAACGTTCAACATTAAACGGGTTTAAATTATTTTCATTCAATTCCAATTGAATAGATGTTAAATATATATATATATATATATATATATATATATATATTATTTTTTTAATTGTGAAAATATAAATTTGAATACAAAGAGTGTTATTTTTATTATTATAAGTTTTAAAGAGCGTTAATATTTTTTTTTTTCCTAATAAATTTGGGTTGGAAAATTTTTACGGTGGAAATTAAGTGTGAACCTCCTGACCTACCCACAATTACATTTAATTTCTACCTTGGATTTACCCTATTAGTAAAACAATCAAATTTTCACCAGAGTTGCCAGAAAAAATTTACAACACTGAAGCTGGGAGGGAGCCCATAAAGTCATTTATTAGCAGTTGGACAGATTCTATAATGGATCTTTGTAACTTATCTAATATTTAAGCATTAAAATTAAATCTAAAAAATCTTAACCGTTAGATGGCTTTTAAAAGGAATTCGAATTCGCTACTTGGTGAACAAGTTTTTTACTTGAGCAGAAATTTAAATAGAGGATTTATTTACATAAAAAGGTATTGATAAGTAATTAAAAAAAAAAAAAATTCAAATGTCATCGCTCTTATTTTTTCATGACCTGTTTCGTTATCGAGAAATGAACTTCAGAGAGATTTTAAACTCTTGCAATGAATTTTTCGAAGTTTGAATAGCCACAATATAAGAACTGCTTTGGAGTACTCCATTGTAACCATACTCAAAACTTTAGATTTAAGGGGGTGTTGTTTCATAAGATTATAAAGCCATTGATCCAAAAGTCAAAAGAAATAAAATCAAATTCGTATCCTTGTTGAAGAACGCATTGCATATGAGATGTATCCAAAGAAAATATGATAACGAAAAGGAAATAGAAAAAAGTAAATGAAAAAACATAGAGAGATGATGGGATAAATGCAGTTGTATTTCAGAGATTCAAGCAAAAAAATGAGAATTGTAGTCATTAAAAAAACTTACATAAAATAACACACCTATAATTCAACATGGCTTTAAATAACAGTAATTCAATTTAATTAAATAGTGTTTAATGTAAAATAATAGACTAAGTTCTATTTAATAGTAAAAGTATAATTTTAATTGTATTATTTTTGTTATTTTATAAAATAAAAAACTGGTTGCTTATTTTAACTTGGATGTATATCTTTAGAGACAAAGAGAGAATCTTTTCCATTATTTTTGGTCTTATAGAATCTTTTTGTCTTCCATTAATTTGATACAAAAATGTGAATAAAAATACAAAATTCCTTAGAAATTAAACAATATGCCTAATCTATTCCTTTTTATTATTAATATTGTTTCTGTTTTTGCTAATAAACAACTAGCCTCATCTTCCTTGGTACAAAAGTAAGGTTTTGCCCAATTATTTGCATATTTTGGCTCGATAAAGGAGAGGGCTATCTTATGTGTAAATATAATGTTCTAACAATAACATTAACGTTGATGATTTAAAGCTTTAAAATAGAAGTGTATATTATACATAATCAAATTAATATATCAAAATAGTTAGTTAGTTTGTATATATTTAATTTATGTACGATTGTACATAAATAAATATACAATATGTACAAAGTGTATATATAATATTATATATACACCATGTACTATTAACATACTATTCTAAAAATAATTCAATAATGTACAAAATATACTTGCTATTTAAAGCCCGAAATGTATTTGGATAATATTTTAGAAATGTGAAATGCATCTACGGTGACGAGCTGCGACAGTTTTCTTTCTCTGCTTAGTTTCATGTTTCCAACTGTTAGCAATGTCATGTGCTACACTTATTGCATCTAATGAAGCACCAGATAAGCCTCTCTTTGTGAACCCAACTGCATAAAGTCCTTCACTTCCTTTCCACCCATTTGGGAATGGATTCTTTGGGACTCCATCTCCCGAGAAGAAATTATTTTCCTATACAACCCAAACATTAACAGCACATTTTTAGGCCATTGTTTCACTTCTATATAAATAAATAATGAAAACAATCCAAATCTAGAATTTGCCTATGAGACAATGAAACATAGTTGACTTAGAAATTTCCAGCCAGGTGTGCCTATCTTTGGTAAACTAATTACAAGTGTGTGGATATGAAGACTGATGGAAAAAAAAAATCATTAACAGTAACAGATATTATAAAATAAGATTAATTTAAAAATATTGGTATAATTTTAATCTTTTATTTGAGTTTTTCCTAAAATACAAAAGGACAGAACCACCAAAAGAAGCTAAATCTGACTATTTTTCTCAACTTTTGTCTTCTTTTAGGGAAATGGGACCAACTAAATATGAGTTTCAAATTAGGAAAATCTAATTGATTAAAAACATAAGCCTTAAACAGAACTTAACTATCATATATAGATATAGACTTAAAAAGTAGAAACATGCCATGAAAGATAAGATTAATAAACAAAACTAACCTTAAGCCATGAAGGAACATTGCTTCTATACCCAGTCGCCAGAACAACAGAATCAAACTCAAGAATCTCTCCATTAACAAGTTCAACTCTTCCCTTAGAGAACTTCTTGATTCCAGGGACTACTTTGATCTCTCCAGATCTTATTCTCTGTAATGCACCAATATCCAACACTGGTGTTTTGCCTGCAGTGTTCTTTTGCTGTATTGGACCTAAACATGGCCTCTTCAAACCATAGTTCCCAAGATTACCAAGAAGCAGCCAGGCAAAAATCAACAGTATCTTATCAACAAGCCAAAGTGGCAACCAAATCATTAGCATATTTGCCATTTCAAATGTTGACTTTCCAAAAATTTCCCTTGGCAACACATGAACCTGTTGATCAAAACAAAAGAGGAAAAAAATAAGTTAGAGTTGAACTTCCAATAATTTAATCAAGTATTGGGCTACCCAATCTCAAAAGGGTCAACATTGAAAGGAGAGACCCATAATTCTTTTATTCTATTAAATCACTTGTATCTTATTTTAAAATGAAATATTTAATAAATTTTTTAAGCAAAGTGACAGTTGTTAATATTAGATACTTCAATGTCATGTGTTCAAGCACCATGGATGGAGAGACCATGATTCTCATAAATTTTGTCATAATATTATTTTTAATCGATGTAAAACTTATGTGTTTTTAATATAATTTTATCTTTTGCAAAAGATCATCACAATCTACTTTAACTTTATATTCTATTGTCACTTTTCTTTTTAAACAAAAGAGATTATATATTCTGTTGTAACTTGACTTTTCTTTTGCAAAACCCAGTTTTTTTATTCCCTTCAGGCACACTGATTTTAGCTCACTAAACCAATTCAATAGCTACCCAATTTCAAAATGTTAACCTCAAAGAAGGTAATGAGGATAAAACGATCCTTTTTAAGCAATCTGATACTATTTATGGACTCTGCATATTCTCATAGCACATATGTGTCTATGAATCAATTTGTCATGCACTTACCGAGCTTCGAACCACCATTGAAGGGCTAGCTTTGTGGTTACAAAGATCAAGAGAGACTTCCATGCCAGAATTTCCACAGCCAACAACAAGCACTTTATTACCCTTAAAGTTCTCACCAGATCCGTAGTCACAAGCATGCATGACATGCCCTCCAAATTCTTCCAATCCATCAATATCAGGCACAACTTTCTCAGCATTCTCTCCAGTGGCCACAACAAGCCACCGACATATATACTCAACTTCAACAGGGCCTGATTTGGTCATTGATATGGTATTGACTCTCCATAAACCAAACGTATCATCGTACTTAGCAGATTGAACAGTCTCATTGAATTGTGGGTATATGTCAAAGTGTTTCGCATAAGATTCAAGATAGCTAATAAATTGATACTTTGTTGGGTATTCCGGAAAGTCCTCTGGAAATGGGAAATTGGGTAATTGACAGAATTGCTTAGGAAGGTGAAGCTTGAGACGATTGTAGGTTCGTTTTTGCCAAAGAGAAGCAATACAATCAGCTCTTTCAAGAACAATGCAAGGAACACCTTGTTCTTTAAGACCAGCAGCTACAGCTAATCCTGAAGGACCAGCACCGACTATAACAGGACCATTAACCCAAATGCATTTACGTGAAAACATTAAGTCCTCTTGGCTTAGTGGTTGGATTTGAACCTTTGGTGGTCTACTAAAACAAGTGTTATGCATCATATTGAAGCTTGTTTTGTGTTTTTGAGTAGAGTTCTTGTTTTGTGTTTTTGAGTAGAGTTAAGTTTTGGGTATTGAGAGAAAAGAGAACTGGAACAGAGAATAAAATGTGATTTGTTTGAATTGATTTATGTGTGGAAGAGAAATGAGGGGTTTAAATAAGGGAATGGGGTCTTGGCCATGAGACTAGCATGTGATGTGATTTTTAATTTTAATGTTTTGTGATTGATTTCCCAAATGATTAGCTTTGTGTTCACCAACTGAATTATTGAATAGGTTATATGCGAGATGTTGTATGTATCATGTAATATTACTAAAAAATGATTTTTTTTTGGTACTTTTAATGAATGTCGAAAGTTTTTATGACGATCCACGAATACGATATAACTCACTCACAAAAATAGTGAGCATACAATAGTGAATACAATATAAGTTTAAATTGAGTTTATATAAGTTCAAAATATAGAATACGATATAAGTTCAAGTTGAGTTTATACAAGTGGGGTAAAAAAATAAGTCTACCCGTTTAACTTATTTAAAAAAATTAAGTTATAACGAGTAAACTCAAGTAACTTGGAACTCATATAAGTAAGTAAATAACTAAAATCATTAGAAGATATAGATAATTATTTATAATATAGTTATTTTGTAAGTTAAAACTTTGAAGTATTCTTAGAATGTTCAAATTTATTCTATCTTTTATTTTTACTTGTTGTTATTTATTAATTTCTAATAATATATTGTTTAGTTTATTTTTATGTGTTTGATTATTTATTATTTATTTTAAACTTAAATAAGTTTTTACTTTTAAAAAGTTATAATATTTATATATTTTTGTTAGACTTTTTTTTTTTTTTTTTGGTTAATGTTATTACAATATTTAAGATTATTGATATTATTTTTATTTAATATTAGTTAATTTTTTAACAATTTTATTGAAATAATGTTTAAATTAATTTACTTTTGTGGTGACTATATAGAATTTATTATATTAACAGGTTACATAAATATATATTAACAATTGATACAATATGTCATATTTTTCTTATATTATAAAATATAGTATATGTTATTTGATATATTTAAATGAGTTAAATATGTTAATTTATTTATTAAATAGATCTGATCAAGATTACACTTTTTGAATTGTTGAATAAATGAGTTAAATTTAAGTCAAATTTATACAGATTGTGTCATAAATGACTTGATCTAAACCTGACATGACTTGCCCATTTGATATCTCTTGTTTTTAACCTCCAATGTATACCTATCTAGGCGGCCAAAAAAGAGACTTACTTTTCTTGGCATTTTTATAATATACTTTGATAGTTTTTAAAAAACTAAATACATATTATACCTGTCTGTTTTTAAAAAAGTCAACAACAATTTTTTATTAAAAAAAAGCCATTTTTGTAATAGTATGAAATGTTAGTTAATGATTAGTCGGAGATGTACATAATAAAGTAATTATAAAACGTTATTAATTAGTTGAAAATGTGTGATGATAAAGTGATTATAAGATCGCTTATTAGTAGTGGCCAATTAAATTATATCATGTAGATTATTTTATGCATCAAATTATAATAAAAATTATTTTTGTTATTTATTACATTAATCATATTTATATTGAATTCCAACAACAGTTTTACTCTACTACAAAACTATAATTTGCTAGACGATGTTCAAAAGAATCAAAACCTTCTATGATAATGGTTTTCGGTAGAAGTAGAACTAGCTAGTTAGTTGTTTTGAAAAGTAGTTTGCATTTTGCAAGCGATATATGTTTGTTTATTTATTTATTTATTATTCTGTGATAGAGTTAATAATAGGCACGTGTTAGAGCAGTGCTTTCATTGTAGCTACTTTTGATTTCAATGAATCCTTTGAATAAACAGCCGATACATCTTTTCTGATATTGCATGTTTGAATTACATTCTTCTAATTGTTATGACCCTTTTTTTAGATTAAATGTTACAAGTCGAACTTGTGACTCATTGGATAGGATCACACGCTATGGTTGGATTTAACATTTAACTTCAAATTTTTCATATTATTTTTAATGTGTTATTTAATGTGTCATTAATAATTAAAAATACATACAAAAAATGGCTAAATTCTTTCCACTTTTTAGAAAATTTTATTCACATATTTGTCCAATACTAATGTCACATAAAAATGATACATGAGAATTGAATACTTTATATTTACTCTTGACATGAAAGTTGTGAGCAAAATAACCCTAGCACCTATGGAGGTAACCTATAAATATATCCTAGAATGCATAATAAGTGAGGTAACCTATACATATATCCTAGAGTGCATAATAAGTGTTGTGTGTCCAACTTGTTTGATAAGATATAAATTTCTTCATAATCTTTGATTTGTCAATAAACTATCGACAATGACATATAATGTTGAATTTTACGTAACACAAGTTATTTTTATTTTGCTATCTTTGTTAAGACAACAAGAAAAATTAGACAAAAGTTTTTAAGTTAACTACAGTTCAGTTAAGAAAGGTGTTTAGGTGCACTGAATTCTAGCTTCTTTAACAGTTGCATATGATCAATTTAATTTTTTTATATCATCGAATCCTGCATTAAAGTGAATTGTAATATAAAATTATTATAAAATGCTCTTTTATATTCACTTATTAATTTGAATTTTTTATTATTTGTTGTTCCTGCTTTTAATTTTAAAATTGTGTTATATTTTTTAAAATAAATGTAGTTTAAGTTTGTATTTAGAATTTATAAGTAATAAATTTTTTGTTTGTTATAAAAAAGAAAAAAGAAAAAGAAAACTTAATTAAAAACTCAAAAAGTCAAATGTTAATGTAACTAAATCGGGGAATAAAGAAGCATCTAATTTGGCCACTAACTCACCTAGGTAATCTATATAAGCCTTATTTATAGGGATTGACCATGCCAACTGTGTTTTCTGGTAAATCAACGATCATTAGTTTAAATATAATATTTGTTCTGCTCTTACATTGCCCTTCCTTTTCAGTAACTTGTCTCCATTGACTAGCTTCATTGAAAAATAAAACACACTAACTCATTTGGGAAAAAGTTTAACTATTCCATTTACCACTTCAACGATCACTCAATTTTTATAAATTTAACGCATAAAATAACATCTCTTTATTCAAAAACAATTATTTTTAAACGTGTTCTATTAAGGGCATGTGTTTTTTTTTTTTTCAATGTAAAACAAATAGTTTTTTCATAAAGGAACATATTTTTTCATTAAATAAAAAGACATTTTATAACATAAAAAATATATTTTTAAAGTAGTTAAAAATAAAATAAGTTAGAATAATTAAGTCACAACATTCACGGGACTTAAAGTTGTTTGATTTGAACATATAACATCAGGGCAACGAAATCTCTTATAAACAAAACACTAAAAAAAATTTGTGTTATAATTTGATTGATTAAATTAAACAAAAATAGAACTAAATTCAAGTCAATACAAATAACACTAAAAAAAATTAAGTTAGGTTGAGCTAGATTTGGGCTAATTTATTAGCCTGAATGAAATAAAATAAAATAAATTAAAATAAAAATAAAAATAAAATGTTATGTTAAAATTAAAACAACTTTCTATCTATTTTAGTCTTTTTCTTTTATGATATATTAATTTTTTATTTTTTTTATTTTTTCTATGAATTGATAAAGAATAAATAGTTATAACTTATTAATTTTGCCACATTATTATGTTATATTATTTTAATGTTAATGCTTTTAGTATTTAAATTTACATAATTCTTTGAACAAAAAAAAATCTAACAATCTTTAAATTAGTTAGTATTATGAAGTTTTTATTCTTAAATTCGATTAAACATTAGCATGTGCAGTAAAACTTTAAATATTTTATTAATTTGTGTTGTTATATTCTTTTTTCAGCTATTTCATTCTTGAATTATGTGAGGGTGAAAGTTGTATTCTCGTGTGATATTTTATATTTTTCGATAAATACCTGTGTATCAACAATATGTGTAGAGATTAAAAATTTAAGTTAGTTTGAGCCAATTTAGGCCAGCACATTTATGTTTGATTTGAATTCGAATTTATCTTTTTAACTCAAATTAAATTAGTTTAAAATTAAGATTAAATCAATTCAAAATAGACTAATTCACATCAACTCAAACGACAAAACCCACACAAATTCACCCTTAATTAGTTCATGTAATCCACATATTTTCCCCCCTACTTACATCTACTCATGCATCAGAGTTTAGTCAGTAAATTTGTGTTACTTTTGGTAAAAAATTCATATACAAATCTCAAGTCTCACTTGACCTGGATAGATCAAAAGTTGTCCATTCTTTAAATTACATATATCATTTAACAAATTATAATTCCTCAATTTTCACATCTATAATGTATATTTATCGTTTATTTATTTATTTATTTATTTTAAGTAGGGAAGGATGCTTAGATTTTCCAAACAAGGGACTACACATTGCACAGATATCAAAAGTTCGATATATTTTTTGATGGGCACATATTATAGATTGGATATAAGAAAATTAATAATTATTGTGTATATTTTAGAAACTAATTTGAAGAGCAGTACAACCTTCAACTTTTATAATATTCATATTAAAAGGAATTCTGACTTTATAATAGCATGTATATATCTTTATAACTGTTTTGTTCCTAAGAAATTATTTACATAATAATGTTTTTTTTTTTTGCTAACGAAGTATTGACACAATAATTGAATTGTTATTATTTGTACTATTTATAGTATATTAGAATGACCTAAAAAAAAATCAGAATAGAATAGAATGATTAAGAATCATTATTGGTAGAAGGTAAGATATGTATTTTTTTTAGTTTAATTGATAATTTAGAGTTCTAATATCCGAAGAAGAATGTATTGATCGATCAAGAAAAAATGTTTACAGCCATGGCAGCCCAAAAAGGCCCCAAATGACAATGCAAACAAGTAGAGTTCACATATTTACGAGTCTGTTTGCTATAGTCTTGTGATATTCCTCGAAACAAATCTAAAACGCTATATTAACACTTCTTTAGCACTTTCATACAACTAACATCAGGGGCGGACCCAGAAAAAAAAGGTTGGGGGGGCTATTTTTTTTTTTTTTTTTTTATACAAAGTAAAAAAATTAGTAAGAGTTATAATAAATTATACTTAATTAAATACTAAATTTTTTATGTCATATTATAATATAAATATAGAATTAGAGCTCAAAAAATATAAAGTTATTAGAGCTCAAAAATATAAAATTAATACATTATAATTAACTTATAACAAAAATTAAATAAAATATAATATAATAAGTTAATAATTATTAGTATTATTCATAAATAAAATAAATGTATTAACTAAAAAATCTAAAAAAATAAAAAGCTTAATTAAACACACCAAAATTTATAGTTGTTAAGACTAAAATAAAAATATAAAAATATAAAAAGTAAAATATAATTGAAAAATTACTAAAAATAACACCCATAAAACTTGTAATAACAAAACTAGCACCCTTATAATATTGAACGTTCAATATTAAATATGTCTAAATTATCGTCATTCAATTTTAATTGAACGGGTGTTCAAAGAAAAATGACATATTAGTCATTTTTTTAATTGTAGAAATATAAGTTTTAATACAAGGGGTGCTAGTTTTATTATTATAAGTTTTAAGAGGTGTTATTTTTGTTGTTTTCTCATTATGATTTAGAATTTTAATTTTGAGACAATATTTAAAAATATATGTTTATAAATAATATAACACTGACCAATAATAATAAAAATAATAAATTTTTTATATAAAAAGATTTCAAATAAATTTCAAAATATTATAAAAATAAAATGTCAAATAATATAATACTAGATAAAGTTAAAATTTTAGTTAAGATAAAACATGATAAACATAAACTTAAAAATTTTAATATGAAGTTTATGATATGATTATTTTTTTTTTTAATTTTTTTTTTATAATGTTAAGTTTAAAGTTAAATATTAAAAAAAAAAATTGGATTATCACATTTAAGAAGAATTTTCACATAATATATAACTACAATTTTATTTTTATTACTAATAGTTACTAAATATATAAAAAAAATATATATATTTAACCATTTTATTTACAATTTATATCATTTTTATCCACGTATTTATTAAATATTGTTAATATATTCTAAAATATGTACATAAAAATTATACACACTATATTATTACAAATAAAATATTTATTTAATGCTAAAAATATACACGTAATTAATTTTTTGTAAAAAAATTGGCCGGGGCTGCAGCCCCCCCTAGCCCCCACCATGGTCCGCCTCTGACTAACATAATAATTTTTTATTAGATATAGTTACGTGGACTTGACTGAACACACCCAATATTATTGTGTCACATCACTTATAATTTATCACAAACTTGTAATAAATAGAATTTTCCTTTAATATATTGCATGTGGTGATTGGGACTAGGAATTTCTTAAAAAAAAAAAAAAATGTTGTCAAGTTTTTACCAACTATAATAATAAACCACTACCAACGCATTTTTTTTTTTTATTCATATTAACACTTCTTTGACTACAAAGAAAACAAATAAAGAAAACAATTAACAAGGAAACAGTTGAATCCAACATGGACCCAAAGAGAGACTCTTGCATATAATTACGAGCAGGGGTGGACTTACTCGGGAGCTGAAGCCCCGGCCGTTTTTTCCACTTTTTTTTATATATAATGTAAAATGATCATTTTACCCCCTAACTTAATATTAATTAACCCCCAGCTGATCAACCTTCACACACGCACGATTTCTAGCTCGCGTTCGAGAACGCAGCCTGCCGCCCAGCCTCCACTCGTCGCGTCTCCCGTGCGTGAGTCATTTCGCTTTGCCCA